>JAQJVL010001175.1:0-239235 GCA_035578905.1 Stictocephala bisonia
ATTTGATGTTAGGAAAAGTGAGGTTAGGAAATTTGGCGGGAAATGAGCGCCGCCATCTTGGATCCGGTTCCGGCCGCCATCTTGGATCCGGTTCCGGCCGCCATCTTGGATCCGGTCACGTGACCGCCGCCATCTTGAAAGTCCAAAGGTCAAAGTGGGTCTCAAACCGGACTATTTACACTACTTCGAACTGTAGCCAAAAATATTGATGATGAAGAAGAGATTTCCTGTGGTGTCCCAGACATTCTTCGAAGTTTATTACAATAGGATTGAATAGCCCAAAATCGTAATAACTGTCATATAATTACGAGACCATCGTCACATTCTTCATTAAATCGTTTGCTCACTTAGTACTTTTTAAATGAAGAGAAAACATTATTATAGTTAGTTAATCCGTTAAGAGAATATTCGATACTTTGCTCACAACGGAGTAGAACAAGGTGGTTAGGCCCTTTTACATTATTTGACATGAAAACGGACTTGAATCCACAATATGACCATGTCTTGTGGCGGGAATGAGGTACAGCCGAACCTCTCGCCACTGATTGGCTGCACTTAACGAAGAGTAGCTGAAGTTTACCGATCGCTATTCTCCTTAACTCTCCTCTATTCTCTGTTTGTGAAATGAATAATTTAAAAGTGCCTTGTGATTTAAAATAGCGCAAATATTAAGTATAAACTGTCTCTAAGTTATTTATAACTACTGTACAACATAAATATACAACGATAGGTTTTGTATAGTAATAAATGTTAAAATAATAATGAATTCATCCGTATCAATTATGTCTTTGGAAATGTTACATATAACAACTAACTAATAGGCCTCTTTGTTGAATTCATTACAAATAAGTAATTTACATAATTGCTATTTGTGAAGGAGTTATATTCAAGCGTTTTGTTTTTAGCTTTAATTTTCAGCTGAAGTCTCTTCATATATTAAGATGATTGTCTTTTTGGCTGTACCTACTATTTAGACTCAGAACTGCCAGTCACTGTTGTAATTTTCAAAGGAGTGTAATTCTATTTAATCACCTTCCAATCAATTTAAGATAAATGCAATCAAATTCAGTTTGTGAAGAAATAAAAAAAAAAGAAAAATGTATTAGTTGATAGAGGTTTTTATTGCGTTCCGGAAGACATCTCTAATAGATGTCTTAATGTATAACTTATCGATATAGTACGGGTTTGGTTAAACATGTAACAGGTCCACCAAATTGACGAGTAAATTAATTAAATAAAATAAATATTAAATTGTTTTATTGAGAAAAGGAATATATTTAATTAAAATAATTAATGAATGTTCAAATTATATTCGAGAATCGTGGTAAGTATATAACCAGCCAGATAGAAAAGCAAGCAGAAATATCTGTCCCAAACAGACGTCTGAAGCCATAAACAACATTCTTTCCTTTGTTGTCTGAAAAGGGTGTGCCATCTGTTTTCAATATGAATTCTTGGTAGGCGATTCCTTTTAGTAAACAAGGAGGGGAGGCATCAGTTGACAACGCAGTAGATACATTCAAATAATACGCTTTGTGCAGAGAAGAATCGATGAGAGCAGCACCTGACGGTGGTGCAGACGAATTTTTTTTTTTTTTTTTGAACTCTCTAAACCAAACGACTGGTTGTAACGGATGGGAGAGCAGGAGAGGGGAGACCCAAGCTCGACGGTTTAGAGACATGCCTCGCCCCATTTGAAAATCCCACGCAACAGAAGAAGGACGGGCAGGATGTCCTCATCGGTGACACACCTGAAACCACGTGTCTATAGCCACACTAACTAGTAAACTTGTTGAAATTTTAATGCAGTTTGGTGCTTTATAGAAAAGTTTTTTTTAATAAATATCTAATGTACGTGCAGTGTTAAATATTTTAATTAATGAAGAATCAACAGAAACAAAGATTCGTGCTGACTCTCAACCAGAACAAAATAGGACCCTCAGATAAGTTCTAGCAATAAGCTAAGTTTCAAATTATAGTTTCCAAAATAACTTTGTAAATAAAATTAAGTAAATTCAAATCTTTATTGTCATATTATTTAAATGAAATAGAGAAAGTAAATTTAAAAAGAATAATGTTAATAAAAGAACTTGGTAAAAAACAGTCTTGATTTATTGTATTATACAGCTCCACCGAATTACCCACATTTAAACCCTGAGATCATTTAAGAGTAATAATTCTGATTAAAATAAATTTTTATCAAATTAAATAAATGAATTAAATTAATGTAACCTCACACAAAGGTGAGACGTTACAAACATTGTTCAGTTCCAGTATAATAAAATAATAATACTGTCATCTGTCAAACATTTACTTATAGAGAGTTTAGAAGCCTTTCTTGCAGTTTTGTAATACTGCCTATAATTAATTGACCTAAGCTATCTGCGCTCAATTAAGGCCACCTGTTGTGACTCATGAGGGCCCTTTGTGTTTGGATCACAGATTAGGTCGCAGATCGTGCACCACCAAAACCGATCATCCGGGACTTGAATCTAAATTAAAGTTTCCATAGACGGGGACATATTGTTTAGGGCTGGAAATAATTGCGCATATTTGTTACCATTGGTGTGGTTATTGTATTATAAAATAACTATCACTGAAAAACAGAAAAATATGATGTTTGAAGTGCAGTGGTGAGATTAAAGCTGCCTTTGGACTTGTCAACTATCTGAGATTACTTTTCCAACGTGAGCATTGCTCTTCATCTGTGTACAATACGCAACAGCTGTCGGCTGGCGTAAGGCATGTTTAATTTTCTGTAAATTATGCCCTTTTCATTGATAAGACACAGGCTCGAGTAGTTTCTTCTTGCCTTATCCTACTACGTACAGTTATATTGTATTAGGTTATGTTGTTCGTCGTTTTATTATCAGGTTATGGACTTCCGGTTGTGGCATGGCCGGTGGCTGGCAGCTTGTAATTTTCTCGTAACGTTATCTTTATAAATCTTTCCAAATATTAATTCAAAGTGCAAAATTCGCAGTTGAAAGTGTTCAGTATTAGTAGCCGATCATTTTAAAACATAAATATCAAAATAGAAATAATTTAAAGTGAAAATTGGGAAATACCACGTTGTGCAAGTGAGTGAGGTTAGACCAGTGCGACTGCATACGTATGCTGTATATGTTTTTACATCACCTGACGACGACCAAAGAAGACTAAGAAGCCGTGGAATATCCTTTCTTCCTGCACAATCTCAAAATCCAGTCCACACCTTTTTTCCAAATCACCTGCCAGCCTCCATCTGTCCTCCAACCGTGAAGTCCCAGACCTAGCCTAGCCTAAACAAACCAAGGTATTTATTCTAAAATAAGCTGGCCTTCTGCCAATCCATAATAATTCTGTATTAACTAAGTTAAGGCTAGGTCCCAAATTCTTGACTTATTAAAATTTTACCAAGACAAAAAAAATTAATTGAGTAGTAACGTAGGCTAATTAGGCCGGTATTTAAATTGACAAATAAAACAAATCATGCCAGATATTGTAAAATGTGGCAAGTGCCTAATAGATGTTGACGACGACTCGTCCTCATCCATCTCATGTGACATCTGTACCAAATGGTATCATAGTGACAAAGGGTGTAGTGGCCTAAAAAAAACACTTTTTAATAACATTAAAAAAGATGAACAGTGGGCTTGCCCAGTTTGCATTGCTCATTTTCAAAAAGTAATAAAAGACCCAACAGACAGGGACGAAATTTTGGCACAAAAAACACAAATTGAACTCCTCACAAAACAAAATCTCGATCTCACTGAGAAAGTAGGTAGGTTGGAGTCCGAACTTAACAAAAAAGAATTTGAGTTAATCCAGCTTAAAGACAGGTTGGGCAAAATAAATACAGGGACAGGGGAGCAGGGAACTAAAATTATAGTGGATGAACCGTGGACTAAGGTTCGAGGGGCCTGGCCTGGGAATGGGAGGGAATGGCGTCGGTCGGACTCCGCTCTTCACACTTCAAATAGATTTGAAGCGTTGACAGGCGGGGAGCCCGTTCCGATCCCCCTTGGGAACCAGTGTGCTCCGATTTCCCTCCCCTTGGCTCGGCCAAGGGAAAGGGAGCTAAAAAGAGCAACAGACCCAGGCCCAGACCAGATCCCTCAAAAACTCAAAAAAAGTTCAGGAAAATCCAAATAGGGTTTACAAACCCGAGACAAAATAAAAAAAGAATGTTTGTGCTCTCGGATAGCCACGGACGCACTTGTGCGGATAGGCTAAAGGAGAGTTTGAGGGAGTGGGAAATCGGGTCAAGTGTAATGCCGGGGGCTCCAATGCCCGTGGTGCTGGATGGGGCGGAATTTTGTATAAGGAGGAGGGGGTAAAAAAGCGAGATTTTCTGGTATTAGTGGGGGGTACAAATAACATCAGTGAGGGTAGCCTATAGGAATTAGAGTGCAGGTTTAACACCTTGGCGGAGGGACCTGGGAGTGTCCTCTGGGTCGAGACGCCAATGAGGTATGATGCTGCGTGCAAAAATGAACTCATTGTGAAGCAGAACGACAGAATAAAATCAGCATGCATCAAGCATAAATGGAACTTCCTGGGAATAAATGACTTACTTGATAGAAAATGTTACACAAAACATGGTCTTCATCTAAATTGGATAGGAAAAAAGGTACTTTGTAACCTGATAACAAATTTCTCCAACTCAATCAGTGCTGAGCCTGCTCGAATTCAAAAAAACTCATAGCATCCGAGAAATGTAAGTATAACCTAGATCAGTGCCATTGCCATGAAACTAAACTTAACCCTAGGAAAAATTCCAAATATCACAAATTCAAACATCTTAAAATCATACATCTTAACGTTAGAAGTATCCAAGGGAAAACTGAACAATTAGAAATGTTTCTACAAGAAGAGGATCCTGAGATCTTCTTAGTCTCATAACATGGATTAAACAAAGACAACATTGAGAGCATTAAACTTGCAAACTTTAAATTAATAAGCTACTTTTCAAGGGAAACAAAGAAAATGGGTGGTGTTGCAATCTATTGTAGAAATGATGTTGCATTAAATCATGTCAAAATACCTAACTTTGGGAAAACATTGGCAGAAGAAACACATTTTGAAATATGTGAGGCTTGCCTTAAAATAAACGATTCAAATATAGAAATAGCTGTTATTTATAGGATCCCCGATAGTAATTTTGATATTTTTACTGAGAAATTAAATGAATATTTATCACACAATAAACCAGAACTAAAAAAAACCTCGCTAATCATCGGGGGCGATTTCAACATAAACTCTCTATCAGTTGACAAAAAAGTAACAGAATTTGAAAATCTACTCAGAAGCTTTGGCTTAAAGGCAGCAATAAATGCACCAACAAGAATCACTGAAAATTCAGCCACCTGCATAGATAACTTTATTGTTAACTGTGGCTCGCATAACAATAACACGATCGAACCCCATATCTCTGACCATATGGCCATTAGTATTGAAATAAAAATTAAATACTGCAAAAATGAGATCAAAAGAAAAAACATTAGATTACTAAAAAAAGAAAATTTACAAGAGATAAAATATAGATTAAAAAAAGAAAAATGGGAAGAATTATACCAAGAAAATGACATTAATGAAAAATACAATATATTCACCAACTTAATGCAATATTATCTCGACATATCATGCCCAATTAAAGAAATCAAAATTAAAGAACATAGCAAAATAAAATGGTGGTCTGAAAATATAACTAGGTTAAAACAAGAAATGTTAGGTAAATACAACACATGGAAATGTACCATGACACCTATGAACAAAAACATTTACAAGCAAGCCCTTGAACTATATAGAGAAACATTGAAAACAGTAAAGGCGGATTGGTACAATAGGAGAATAGACACAGCAGACAATAAACCAAAAGAAAGTTTGAGTATAATTAGAGATTTCAGAAGTGAATCAAAGAACACTACTAAAAACATCCTCTTGAATATAAATGGTGAAACTTTAGAAGACCCAACACAGGTCGCTGAACTAATGAACGACTACTTTATAAATGTCGCCTCTAACTTAACAAATAACAGCAACACAATAAGACAAACCGAAGAAGGAATGATTGAACCACCCAGACTTCAAACATTCCAGGAAATAAGCATTAATGAACTGAAGAAAATCTTTTCAAAATTTAAACCAAAAACATCTTGTGGAGTTGACTGCCTGAACATGAAGATTTTCAAGGCATGCGAAAAGGAAATCGAAGAACCACTCCTCCACCTCATAAACGTCTCGATTCAGACGGGCACCTTCCTGGAGGGCTGCAAAGTTGCAAGGGTTAGGCCTGTCTTCAAAAAAGGGGATGAGGGGGAGATGGGGAATTACCGTCCAATTTCACTTTTGCCAACAGTTTCCAAATTTATTGAGAGAGCAATCTGTGACCAGCTTGTCTCGTACTTGGAGAGTAATAAACTCTTATGTGAGAGGCAGTATGGTTTCAGAAAATCTAAATCAACCAAATTGGCATTAATAGACTTTGTAAATGACTGCGTTGATGCAATGAAGGCGGGAGAGACAGTAATAGGGACATTTGCTGATCTCAGTAAAGCCTTCGATTGTGTCGACACAGCCATACTTCTTCAAAAACTCTCTGCCCTTGGTATCAAAGACTTAGCTCTTGAATGGATTGTCATACATGAGCAATAGATTCCAAGTGACGGAAATTGAATTCAACACGGAACAAAATCTCTCTTCAGTACAGTCAGTACAGTTCAGTACAGCATTGATAAAAAATGGTGTCCCCCAAGGATCAATTTTGGGCCCGGTCCTTTTTATATCATACATTAATGACATTAAAGAAGCAATCCCGGAGAACAACTTAATTTTGTTTGCGGATGATTCCACAATTATCACCAAACATAAAAATTGTGATAGCCTAGAAGCTGATACATTTATCAAAGTAAACTGTCTGGCCCAATACTTCACAGGAAACAAATTTAGTCTAAATGCAAACAAGACAAATTTTGTCTGCATTCAGACAAACCGAAAAAGAATTTCAAAATCCTCGAGGCGTCCTCATCTGTTCATTGGAGATGAGGAACTCGAAATTAAAGAATCAGTTGATTTTCTGGGGGTGAAATTGGACGAGGCCCTGAACTGGAAGGAGCAGGTGGTCAAAATTGAGAGCAAACTGGCAAAAGCCATGTTTGTCTTTCGCAATCTGCGACACCTCAACAACATTAATCTTTTAGAGACAACATACCACTGCTTATTCGAGTCTCATATCTCCTACTCAATAGCGCTCTGGGGAGGAACGGACTCTAACTTAAATAAAATTTTTATTTGGCAAAAAAGAGCTCTACGGAGCATTTTCAAATTACATCCACAAGTATCCTGCAGGGAACATTTCGGCATTCTAGGAATATTAACAGTCCCTAGTCTTTACATCCTAGAAGTAGCAACCTACACAAAATTTAACCTAGCTATAGTAGAGGGTAAAACCCATTCCTACAATACTAGGACAAAAAATACCTTTTATGAGCAACATAGGCTCAAAATTTATGAAAAAAAAAACAGCATATTCTGGTCAAAACATTTTTAATGCATTACCCTCCTATATCAAGCAAGAAAATAATATAACAAAATTCAAAAATAAACTAAAAAGCTTCCTACTAAAGAAACCATTGTACAGCCTGCAAGATTTCCAAAATTACCTAAAGGACTCCCCCTGAATAAACCTTTGACCCCCTACCACTCCCTTATGACGGATCCAACGCCATCACGGCCAAATGGATGATATCTTAAGTACCAACTAAGTAAGTAAGTAAGTACCAAGTAAGTCTGTAATCATGTTGCAGTAAAGGTCAGTCACGTGTTCAAACAGGACAAGTGAAGTGGTTTCAAGTACATCAGCTAAGTGGGCACTTACCAATTGTTTACAAACCGATTGGTTCTTGACTGATGAGTGTCCATGTGAGTACTTCATTGTGTACGTCATCAGAAAAACGTGAGTATCACTCGCGATGACATGGTATATTACTCACTACATGTTCAGTTTGGTCGGTACCCAGTATAGGTGTAAACAACCATTACAAAGTGCTAAGACTAAACTACCCAGCGATATCATGGTATGTCAGAGTATATCAACACTCAAAAGACAGACGCAAGTTTCACTCGCAATGATATTTTCAAACTGTCCTCGCTACATGTTTAGTCTGAGCGGTGCCCAGTAGCGTTGTAAACACCCATTACAAAGATCTTAGGCTACGCCTCCCAGTGATATCAGGGTATATCAACACTCAAAAGACAGACGCAAGTTTCACTCGCAATGATATTTTAAACTGTCCTCGCTACATGTTTAGTCTGAGCGGTGCCCAGTAGCGTTGTAAACACCCATTACAAAGATCTTAGGCTACGCCTCCCAGTGATATCAGGGTATATCAACACTCAACAGACAGACGCAAGTTTCACTCGCAATGGTATTTTAAACTGTCCTCACTCCTCGCTACATGTTTAGTCTGAGCAGTGCCCAGTAGCTTTGTAAACACCATTACAAAGATCTTAGGCTACACCTCCCAGTTATATCAGGGTATGTCAACAGACAGACGCAAGTTTCACTCACAATGATATTTCAAACTGTCCTCACTACTCGCTTCATGTTTAGTTTGGCGGTGCCCAGTAGCGTTGCAAACAACCATTACAAAGATCTTAGGCTACGCCTCCCAGTGATATCAGGGTATATCAACACTCAACAGACAGACGCAAGTTTCATTCGCAAATGATATTTCAAACTGTTCTCACTCCTCGCTGCATGTTTAGTTTGGGTGGTGCCCAGTAGCGTTGTAAACAACCATTACAAATATCTTAGGCTACACCTCCCAGTGATATCAGGATATGTCAACAGACAGACGCAAGTTTCACTCGCAATGATATTTCAAACTGTCCTCACTCCTGCTTCCTGTTTAGTATGGCGGTGCCCAGTAGCATTATAAACAACCATTATAACGGTCTCAGAATACACCCCCCCCCCCTTGATATCGGAGTACGTCAACAGACAGACGCAAGTTTCACTCTCAATGATATTTCAAACTGTCCTCGCTACATGTTTAGTTTGGGCGGTGCCAAGTAGCGTTGTAAACAACCATTAAAATGGTCTCAGACTACACCCCCCCTTGATATCAGAGTACGTCAACAGACAGACGCAAGTTTCACTCGCAATGATATTTCAAACTGCCCTCACTCCTCGCTACATGTTTAGTTTGGGTGGTGCCAGTAGCGTTGTAAACAACCATTACAACGGTCTCAGACTACACCCCCCCCCCTTGATATCAGAGTACGTCAACAGACTGACGCAAGTTTCACTCGCAATGATATTTCAAACTGTCCTCACTCCTGCTTCCTGTTTAGTATGGCGGTGCCCAGTAGCATTGTAAACAACCATTATAACGGTCTCAGACTACACCCCCCTTGATATCAGAGTACGTCAACAGACAGACGCAAGTTTCACTCTCAATGATATTTCAAACTGTCCTCGCTACATGTTTAGTTTGGGCGGTGCCAAGTAGCGTTGTAAACAACCATTAAAATGGTCTCAGACTACACCCCCCCTTGATATCAGAGTACGTCAACAGACAGACGCAAGTTTCACTCGCAATGATATTTCAAACTGCCCTCACTCCTCGCTACATGTTTAGTTTGGGTGGTGCCAGTAGCGTTGTAAACAACCATTACACGGTCTCAGACTACACCCCCCCCCTTGATATCAGAGTACGTCAACAGACTGACGCAAGTTTCACTCGCAATGATATTTCAAACTGTCCTCGCTATATGTTTAGTTTGGGCGGTGCCCAGTAGCGTTGTAAACAACCATTACAAAGATCTTAGGCTACACCTCCCAGTTATATCAGGGTATATCAGCACTCAACAGACAGACGCAAGTTTCACTCGCAATGATATTTCAAACTGTTCTCACTCCTCGCTGCATGTTTAGTTTGGGTGGTGCCCAGTAGCGTTGTAAACAACCATTAAAACGGTCTCAGACTACAAGCGTGTGTTGATACCGCATGAACAATACATAGGCCTATATGTAGTAACTAGCTATTATTAGGGAAGATTTATTTTTAAACATCTGGTACTATTTTTAAAACTTAAACGACCAGCACATCAAAAATGCAGTCAATATGTTGGACGGGTTAACATATATGACTATATAGTAGACCCTATGTTTAAAACATATTTGACTATATAATTGGCCCTATGTTTAAATGGTTTTGTGACTTTTCTTTAGAATGGCTGTTTGTTTTACGTAAACATAAATTTGTTTAGTTTATTCTTTAAGAGGACGATTATTTAGATAGGTTTAATATTTATTGTGCACTCATAATGAGTGTACATGAACGAGTGTAGTAAGTTTTAGTACGATTTACAGATCATTTGAAATAGTAATTTATTAATATGGCACCATTTAGTGCAACAAGGAGAGCTACATCTAATAGTGAGATTCTAACCATCTACTATTGGTCTGAAAAACCTTGCGATATTCACTTATCCCCTAGACAGCATCCAGATCTTGTCTACCACTCAACACGGACTTCCCGGACTTCTCTTGTGTCAATGATCCGTCACCATGACTGTATGGAAAGTACTGATAACGGAACACAGATCTCTGGAAGATGGGTTACTAAACCACTCAACACGGACTCCCCAGGCTTCCCTAGAGTCAATGATCCATCACCATGACTGTATGGAGAGTACTGATAACGGAACACAGCTCTCTGGAAGATGTGTTACTAAACCACTCAACACGGACTCCCCAGGCTTCTCTAGAGTCAATGATCCGTCACCATGACTGTATGGAGAGTACTGATAATGGAACACAGCTCTCTGGAAGATGTGTTACTAAACCACTCAACACGGACTCCCGACTTCTCTAGAGTCAATGATCCGTCACCATGACTGTATGGAGAGTACGGATAACGGAGTACAGCTCTCTGGAATATGGGTTACTAAACCACTCAACACGGACTCCCCAGACTTCTCTAGAGTCAATGATCCGTCACCATGACTGTATGGAGAGTACTGATAACGGAACACAGATCTCTGGAAGATGGGTTACTAAACCACTCAACACGGACTCCCCAGGCTTCCCTAGAGTCAATGATCCATCACCATGATTGTATGGAGAGTACTGATAACGGAACACAGCTCTCTGGAAGATGTGTTACTAAACCACTCAACACGGACTCCCCAGGCTTCTCTAGAGTCAATGATCCGTCACCATGACTGTATGGAGAGTACTGATAACGGAACACAGCTCTCTGGAAGATGTGTTACTAAACCACTCAACACGGACTCCCCAGACTTCTCTAGAGTCAATGATCCGTCACCATGACTGTATGGAGAGTACGGATAACGGAGTACAGCTCTCTGGAATATGGGTTACTAAACCACTCAACACGGACTCCCCAGGCTTCCCTAGAGTCAATGATCCATCACCATGACTGTATGGAGAGTACTGATAACAGAACACAGCTCTCTGGAAAATGTGTTACTAAACCACTCAACACGGACTCCCCAGACTTCTCTAGAGTCAATGATCCGTCACCATGACTGTATGGAGAGTACTGATAACGGAGTACAGCTCTCTGGAATATGGGTTACTAAACCACTCAACACGGACTCCCCAGGCTTCCCTAGAGTCAATGATCCATCACCATGACTGTATGGAGAGTACTGATAACGGAACACAGCTCTCTGGAAAATGTGTTACTAACCACTCAACACGGACTCCCCAGACTTCTCTAGAGTCAATGATCCGTCACCATGACTGTATGGAGAGTACTGATAACGGAACACACCTCTCTGGAAGATGGGTTACTAAACTACTCATCAAAGCCAGCTTTATTTCTATCATGTAAACATTTTTTTATTATTAATTTAGAATGTAGGTCGAAGGTATTGCTAAGGAATAATTTCCTAAAGTTCATAACACTATCTAACATACTCTTTAGATTTAAGATCTGTATGTTTATTACTTATGTTAGTTTAACCCCCAGAGTAAAAGGTGTAAAACTGAGTCTTCATCTACTAGACCCATCATAATTAAGCTCACTACAATAGCAAGCTAGTTCTAACTGGTCGGTACATGTTTTATCTAAGATGATTTTGCGAGATTTATTTGATTCAATATTGTATATGATCTTATTGTAGCAGGGACGTAGCTAACCTAAGCTGCGCTCTTGACGAATTCAGTTGATTTTGCGCCTTTTTCGGAAGGTCAGATAAACCCTCCCCCCTCCCGCAAAAAGTGGGTCTGGGGGTCCTCCCTCGGAAATTTTTGAAAATGTAAGAGCAAAATTGAAGGGTTTTAAAAGTTTTAAAGGAACTCTTACCTTGTCGACGGAAATATTTTAATGCACAATTTGATATAATACATAATTACTGTACTTTAGAGTAGATTGGTAAGTTTATCCACAGCATGCATTCATAAAAGGCAATACTTTATATTTTATTGGTTTAGGCTATTTGAATGTTACATTCTTTTATTTTAAAATAAACTAAGATTTTGACATTTTTTATGTATAGCGAGCGGCTCATTCATGATCAATCCTGGAAGCATTCAATAAAATGTTGGACTGGCGTTCTAATAGTATTTAGACTTTACTTATTACAGTTGCGTAATGAAAGTAATGAATATCATCATTCCTACTATAAAAGAGGTTTAAGTCTGTAAGACGTAACAACAAGCGTGCATTTTTAAAACAAATACAAGTCTAATATTTTAGCGTAAAATATATTAATTCTGGGCGAAATGTATATTTTGATTGCATTGGGACTTTGTAAGTACAACAATAAAAAAAAAATATGTAATTTAACTATACACAATAAAATAAAGTTAGGCTCATGATCTTTTTGACGTAAAGCTGGAGGTCCCTTAGTTGCCCTAGCTATTGGGCTATTAATAAATGACTCTTTCTGAAGAACAGTTCAACTCACTTAGTAACCAGACTACATAGGTCATCCACACTCATCCTAAACTCATTTAATCATTCATATTCGCCTTAATATGCGCACAAAGTTATATCTAAGAATCTAAGACAAGAAACTGCAGAAATTGATTTTAATATTTACATTTTAACTCTCCTAGCTTTGAGAGAAGCAAACGCAATGTTGATTACGTTATATGAGCTAAGGCTGTCACGTGCTTTATACTTAATGGAGACTGAAGACTTGTCAAAGTTGTTAGGCGTGACTAGCCCGTTTGTGAACGTGGGTAGTTTTTTACAGGCTTAAACTTACTAAAACTTCGTTCACAACTAGCTACGGTTACGGGCATGGTAAAAGTATCCTGAGTTTTACTTCTATATTAAGACATGCTATATTTAGATACTTTATAAGAATGTATAACTTTAAGCAGATCTAACTGTATCGGCCGCCACCACAACCGGTATCCCCGTTTCGCACTATTGTCGGTGCAGAAATTATAAGTACCCGAGTTTGAAGTTTGATTCCTAAGAAACTAGAGGACTATGAAAAATCCAATCGCAACATTTTTTTTCCTCGTTTAGGTGTAAAAGATAACATATGCACTAATTAAATTTGTAATAGGTTTTAATTATTTTTATTCTGGAAGAAACGAGGTATTTTTACTACATTTTAACTAGTTTTTAGTCGTCGTCAACTTTACACTTTTATTACTCAAAACCCCATTTAGGAGCTGTCCCTAAATTACTTAATGTTAAAATCGGGCTTTTCAGACCTCCCCTCCTTCCCGTGTCAACTTTTAAAAATTACGAAACGCTGTCACCAACCCCCCTTTCAATTGTTGACATCCATTTTCATAAATATTATGATTTATGATAGTCAATCTTTTATTTTGTTTTGCTTGCTTTCTAATAAGAGGAGACATATTAGTGATTTTAAAACCTTTTATTTTTGGAAAAAACATCAAATGTTGTGAATGAACTAAAACAAATTGTTGAGGTTTAATAGTTAGGTAACGCCGAGTAGATAACCCCCACCCTCCCCCGTAACGGTGTATAACGCTGCCAAAAAAATCCTTCCCCCTAAAGGCGTTACGTAATGCCGTATAAAAAATTACGTGACTGGGTGAGTTGGTGGGTTAATACGACAGTAAGTGTATGGGCGGACGGGTGGGTCAATACCACAGTACGTGTATGGGCGGACGGGTGGGTCAATACCATTGTATGTGACTGGGTGGGTTAATACGACAGTAAGTGTATGGGCGGACGGGTGGGTTAATACGACGGTAAGTGTATGGGCGGACGGGTGGGTTAATACGACAGTACCTACAAATTTAATTTAATTTAGGCAGTTAAATTAAAAACACCCATCCACCGAAACACGTACTGTAGTATTAACCCACTCATACACGTACAGTAGTAATGGCCCACCTATCCACCCAAACACGTAATGTAGTATTGGCCCACCCACCCAACCATGGAGTACTGTGGTATTGACTCACCCACCCAACCAAACACGATAGTATTAACCCACTCATACACGTATAGTAGTAATGGCCCACCTACTCACCCAAACACGTTATGTAGTATTGGCCCACCCATCTAACCATACAAGTACTGTGGTATTGATTAACCCACCCGCCCATGGCCTGACTCAGCTTCTAGGGGACTACTATTACCATATATGTTTGATACCAAGGTATGGTTTCGGTCCCTTAGTTAACCTGGTTATTGGGCCTTTCTAAGACCTAACAAGGTAAATAACACAAGTTCACATACACGCGTTACACTCTTCTGCAATAACCCTATCCTAAAGGCCAAGTATGTAAAAATAAAGGGAAACTCCTTTTTACAGTTATTTTTGTATTCTTAAAACAATACTCGATCTTTGCCTCAGTTTCATATTTTACATTCGTTGGCAAGATTGTAGTTGTTCAGTTTCAGGCATATTGTTCCGTACGAATTACGAAAGTTTAATTAAAACCATTTAAGCCAGGCTTCGTTAATTCCATTAGAACAATAGACTTTATGTACACAATACAGTAACAACAATATACGAGGCACCTGGATTAGTCCCAAAATATATTTCTCTCGAGTAGCCTTGCTAACAATGTGATCTGTTCATTAGCTCCAATTTGGCTCGCACCAAGATCAGTTTCGAGAGCATAAGTGGTTCTGTGATGGCGCCTGAATGTCACCGTTCAGATTGGGATTCCGTGTTACTAGCGCACGTGTTAGGCTAGGGCCCCACTATCCGTACGAACGGCCGGAGTCCTTCAGTGATAAATGTTTAATTAATAGCTAAATTAATTAATAGATTACATTTTCTATCTGAAAAATCATTAAATACGTAGTGTCATATAGAAACAAATAAAGTTGTCTGCCATTTTGGAAAATGGTTGCTATTTTGAAAATCGCTAAATCCATATTTTTATTAATCAGGAAAAAGTAGGTGAAGTTTACCACTTAATATTGTTTGTATCTCTGCTGATTTAAGAGATCCTAATGATGGAACAAATAAAAAAAATCACCCTGTATAATATGTATTTATATAGTTAGATAGTCTAGCATATCTTTATTATCTGTACAAACAATATTGTTTTGTTGAACGACCTAACAATTTATAAATATTTGTGGAAAGTAAAAACAAGAATTACAACCCAACTGTAGGTCAGTGAATGATAAATTATAAGCCTGCTATTATCACAATGAATTAATTATACTAAGTAATTTCCTACAAGAAATTGTAATTATAACAGGAAACAAAAATTATAATTAGCCTAGCAAACCGACGAGAGAATAAAATATCAGTCTACAAATATTCATTTTAAGCTTCTTACAATTAGTTTTAAGAATACTGTATCAGTAGTACATACAAAGAACCATATAAAGAGTAACAATTGGTACTGTAAAAATAAGTATGCATATTTATGACCGGCTAAATTCCATGTTTTCCTGTCTTTTAACAGAACATATCTTGGAAAATTTACTAAGGGACTTTTCATAGTCAGAATAAGAATTATTATTTTATCATTAAAACTTAATAAAAACTAGGTATAAAATGGAAAAGACTTAACATAGTTCTTTTGTAAATGTCACTTATTTCTTCACGTTCACTTTCTTTATAAAGAAAAAAATATTCTTCCACGCCTCGATTGGTTTTTGTCTTTGTATGCATCGAGTGCGGCTCCACAGTACTGGTCTCTCTTGGACCAAAGAAATTAATAAATCAATGTCAATATCCAAAGACATCACGTAAATAAGCGCACAAGCCAAAGGGATGAACGCTTGTTGTTGGATGACGAGTTGTTCACTCATCTAGGGTTGAAACGAAACTACCTCCACTGATTCCGTTCCCTCTCCGGGTGATTGACCAGATAGTGGGTCCTCTGTCATAACACGCAATGACTTTCTATCTTGTTCCGAGTACCGGCCGGGCAAACTGTCGGCCTTATGCCTGCCTCATGGCCTGTCGGGTCCTGCCTCATGCCTCTAAATGTATCACCCACTCGGACTCCAGCTCGAAGCGCACAAGGGTCAAAGCGTGTTAGGAGCCCTTCTACCTGAAGCCCGGAGAGTCCAATCTGACCTGCCGGCGGTCCGGTATAACCCCTCGGCCATAAATGGATTAAACAAGGTTGAGTACACATCCTAGTACAAGTTTAAATATTTTTGGATTGAAAATTTCTTTAAAAATAAACAAGACGGATGTATAAGTAACATTATTTCATCATATTTTAGTTTTTGTCCCAGTTCGATACGACAATTTTGAGTGTTTTAAGCCCAAGTTAAGGAGTACATGTTTCGTAACATTTAATTACATGCATTGAGTGTAATTATCAGTAACAAATAATAACGTACTTACTACAAGACAGCAAGTGTAAGGTTGTTGAAATTATTTGGTATTTTGTATACAGTAATTATAATTTAAAATATTATTATATTTTTCATTTTACTTATTATTGTATCTGTTATTTTTGTTAATGTTATTGAAATACTTCATAAAAAATGCATCGTGATGTTTTGAAATATAGGATTAAAAAATGTTGCACAGTAGAATAATATTCAGAAAATATTGTTGACTATTTAATTTGTTTTGTAAATTAACATCTCTTGTGCCAGCCACTTGAGAATTACTGGAATTAGTTATAATAATATACAAATTAGATCCATTAATACCTACTTCAAATTTACAGATCCTGTAACATCCTGTGATATATCCTGCCTTTCGGCCTGTTCTCACCAAATAGTTTTTTAACTTACAGCATGCGATAATTTGGGGGAATTTTTTGAGAGTACTGTATTTAGACTATTGTTTTTAATTAAATTATTGTCAAAATGTTATTGCCTAAATACAGTATTAAACGTGTTTGTTAATAATAACTACTTATTTTAGTCATTTACACTATTAATATTTAGAAGGGGTGTTTTACTAATCTAGTTTTGTTTGACTCTAAACACAATCAGGTGACTACTGACATAAATTTATACTAAAAATGTGCTATATTGCCCGTATGATCGTAGGCTATTTCCCATATATTATAATATGAAAAAGGCTTGGGTACAGGTGTTTCTCAATATAACAGGTACATATTTGTCAGATTTATGTACTGAGTCTATTTCATACAAGCATTGTCCCAGGAGCGACTCTTGCGGTAGTAGCGGAACTACCAAGGCGCATTGTCCCAGGAGCGACTCTTCCGATAGTAGCGGAGCTGTAGGAACTGCCAAGGCGCATTGTCCCAGGACCGACTCTTGCGATAGTAGCGGAGCTGTAGGAGCTGCCAAGGCGCATTGTCCCAGGACCGACTCTTGCGATAGTAGTGGAGCTGTAGGAGCTGCCAAGGCGCATTGTCCCAGAAGCGACTCTTGCGATAATAGTGGAGCTGTAGGAGCTGCCAAGGCGCATTGTCCCAGGAGCGTCTCTTCCGATAGTAGCGGAGCTGTAGGAACTGCCAAGGCGCATTGTCCCAGAAGCGACTCTTGCGATAGTAGCGAAGCTGTAGGAGCTGCCAAGCCACATTGTCCCAGGAGCGACTCTTCCGATAGTAGCGGAGCTGTAGGAACTGCCAAGGCGCATTGTCCCAGGACCGACTCTTCCGATAGTAGCGGAGCTGTAGGAGCTGCCAAGGCGCATTGTCCCAGGACCGACTCTTGCGATAGTAGCGGAGCTGTAGGAGCTGCCAAGCCGCATTGTCCCAGGAGCGACTCTTGCGATAGTAGTGGAGCTGTAGGAGCTGCCAAGGCGCATTGTCCCAGGAACGACTCTTGCGAAAGTAGCGGAGCTGCCAAGGCGCATTGTCCCAGGAGCGATTCTTGCGATAGTAGCGGAGCTGTAGGAGCTGCCAACGCGCATTGTCCCAGGACCAACTCTTGCGATACTAGCGGAGCTGTAGGAACTGCCAAGGCGCATTGTCCCAGGAGTGACTCTTGCGATAGTAGTGGAGCTGTAGGAGCTGCCAAGGCGCATTGTCATAGGAGCGACTCTTGCGAAAGTAGCGGAGCTGCCAAGGCGCATTGTCCCAGGAGCGATTCTTGCGATAGTAGCGGAGCTGTAGGAGCTGCCAAGGCGCATTGTTCCAGGACCGACTCTTGCGATAGTGACGGAGCTGTAGGAGCTGCCAAGGCGCATTGTCCCAGGAGCGACTCTTGCGATAGTAGTGGAGCTGTAGGAACTGCCAAGGCGCATTGTCCCAGGAGCGACTCTTGCGATAGTAGCGGAGCTGTAGGAGCTGCCAAGGCGCATTGTCCTAGGAGCGATTCTTGCAATAGAAGCGGAGCTGTAGGAGCTGCCAAGGCGCATTGTCCCAGAAGCGACTCTTGCGATAGTAGTGGAGCTGTAGGAACTGCCAAGGCGCATTGTCCCAGGAGCGACTCTTGCGATAGTAGCGGAGCTGTAGGAGCTGCCAAGGCGCATTGTCCCAGGAGCGTCTCTTGCAATAGTAGCGGAGCTGTAGGAGCTGCCAAGGCGCATTGTACCAGGACCGACTCTTGTGATAGTAGCGGAGCTGTAGGATCTGCCAAGGTGCATTGTCCCAGAAGCGACTCTTGCGATAGTAGTGGAGCTGTAGGAGCTGCCAAGGCGCATTGTCCCAGGAGCGTTTCTTGCGGTAGCAGCGGAGCTGTAGGAGATGCTAAGCGGTTTCAAAAGGGACCATTGTCCTTGACGCGACCGCGACTGACGCGGCTAGAGGCCGCGACTGTAGGGAGCATGGTGGTCTGGGGGCGGAGCGATTGGTGGCGAGTGTATACATATATTACTATATTTTTGGTTGTTTTCAAAAAATGTCTCCGAAGAATGCTTGAAAATAAGTCTTGAAGAATGTATATCTTTATATTTAATAATATTTTTCCAAACCTTAACGTTAAAGCAAGCTTCTCTTGTGCCGTGATCGAATAGGGGATTCTGTTCGGAGACGGTTTCTTAAGGTCCTACCGTATTAAACTTTCCACAAACTGAAACTTTTGAAAGTCTTAAATTGAAAACTCAGAGAAAAATGTGTTGTCAACTTGCAAACGCTTAGTTATTAATATTCTAAAGTAACCTTCTACTTGTCTAGTTGCAAAAATGTCATGTATACCAACTCGTGGCGCAAATATTACACTGTATCTATCATTTCTTCGTCCTCAATCCCCGTACCAAAAGGTATTTAAAAACAACTTCTGCCTCGAACTCATAACTACCACTTCACTCGCAAGTCAGCATACGAATGGACCAGAATCGCTCTAGACCAATCGCTTCAAGGGCAATGACGTTGTTAGCAACTATCACAAGAGTCGCTCCTTAATACAGTGACAGGTGCATTTTGAGAGTGGTCACTACAACATGCTGATTATTTTATTTAAAAAAGATCTTAACATAAAAACGACCTTTTTTCAAAATCAACCTCTTCTTTCATATATTTAAATTATTTAGTGAATATATAGATCGGTACTATGTAAGACAGGAATTGTTAGGAAATTATTTTTATAGGAAGGATTTTGTTTAAATGGCCGAGCTGATAAATATCAACAAAACTAGTTTCTATAGTATTTTAATTTAGAACTGTAGCTCATGAAACAAAAATAGGAAAACAACAAGAAAACGTGTTTGCAGGGGCCCAGCTTGTAAACAGTGATATGACCCATAGTGGCTACAGCCTTAATATTAACTAAAGTCGACATGATTGCGCAACACCAGTAAGAATTAGTAAATACAATTTTAAGGAGGACATTTCATTTTACATAAAGAAATGTGTGATTAGTTAGATTTACTACCATAATCTACGTAAATTATAATTGTTAATTTCTCGATAATAATATGAAAAGCCAATGTTATTATGTACTGTTACGGTAGGTACACGTTAAGGTAGTGAAGAATGAGGATGCCCTACCACAGACTAGCGAAAGGTCTGATATAAGTAATATCATCAACATTTCAGTAAACTATTCTTTAGAAGAAGTTGGTTCGTATATATATTTTAAAATTAAATGATTGTTGATGTCATATTAATGCAATATTTTCATATCGAGAGTACATTGAACTTGAAAACAGGCACAATGTGGTAGAGATGTGCCAAATTGCTGTTTGAAAGCAGTTGGCATCATTAAGCTGCTTAGCTGAAAGCAGTTGGCATCATTAAGCTGCTTACTAAAATCAGTTTAGCTCCACTACAGCACACATATTGGCACGTTGTTTCTGCATATTGTTGTTGACTGAAAATTGCTTAGCCCTCTTTAAACTTCCTTTTAATTAAATTATGATCAAATAGAATAGTTACACATACATGTCAACCAGTTACAGCCTATCTACAAAGACAAGGCTATACAATTTCTTGGAGATGGTTTGATAAAATTTGTGTATACCTTTCCATCATCAGAACATACAATTTAAAGTACATATTGTACATAATAACAGTGCATCTCAACACAACAGTACAAGAGAGCTGCAGACAGCAACAAACATATACAAGCGCTTACTGTTCACTGCTCTTGACCTAGGCCTACCCTCTTTCTGTAACTGTTGGGCGGGAATAGTTGTTGCCGAATGTATTCTCACTCAACTGTTTAGTGGCTGAGCTGCTTACTTCAATAGCTGCTTCTACACTGCTTCAGCTTATTTAGCACATCCGTCGTTCACATTTGCCGCATCGCAACATTGCAAGAGAGCTGCAGACAGAAACTAATATATAAAAGCACGTCTGTTCACTGCTGTTGACCTACCTGCTTTCTGTAACTGTTGGGCGTGAATAGCTACTGCCGAAAAGCAGGTATTCTCACTCAACTGTTTTGTAGCTGAGCTGCTTACTTTAATAAGCTGCTGCTTCTAATCTGCTTAAGCTTACTAAGCAGATCCCTACAACGTAGTAATGAATTACAAAATAAAAATCACTTACAAACATTCCCAAACGCCTTTTACTATGAACTTTATATTCTGTTGCTGAGTTCACAGCAAGCCACTATAGTACGGGAGCTAAGGGGGTTCAACATGCACTTTAAGCTGCAGGAAATTTTATTTTTTATTATTGTTTGGACCACTTAGGTGAACATAAAAACCCATTTTGTTACCCCCCCTCCCCCAGTGTGGTCGACAACTTGGGGGGAGGGCGAATATCGCGAAAGTAACTGTTCAAGAAACCATCTGTATTTCAATAACGGTAATAGATAAATGTTTAGAAAAAACACCGTCTGATTCGTAAAAATATGTTCTTTAAAAAAATTTATTATTAAAATTACGTTATCTAAGTTCTAATGTAAAGAATTATTTTCTGACAAAACTGTAAGTATTTTATATATTTTTGTTCATTCTAACATCAATACACTGTTTGATTTCAGTTATGACTTGAAAATAATAACTTAAACGTCTTTTTAGCTATATTTAATAACCAACAGTATTTTTTATGCGTATATATTCGTCAATTACCGTAAGTTAATTACATATAGTTTAAACTGCTTTAAGTTCATCCTGCGTCATCTTAGTGTGATAAAATAACGTGGTGTAGTACTTACTATCTTTCGAAAAACATTATAATTTTATTTTCCCTGCATTAAAAGCAACATAATATATTGACTATTACGAAATATATAACTTACACTTTTTGGCTTATTCTTTGGAGCCTCCAGCTTTTGGTATTTTTGTTGATATATTTGTGAGTAATGAATGCTCTTTACTCGGAAGTAGATCAAACATCCCGTGGTTGGGAGTGTTTGAGTGTACGTGAGCGTAAAAAATACTACTTCAGTTCACTATAAAATAATCCAGTTAAATACGATTGTCTATTTCATAATTCTTGTACCTGTTTATGTTACATCTAAGATTCCTCGTCCCCGTTACTTCTGACTAAAACTGTTCTTAGACTTATCTTTGTAAGATCAGTAAGTTGAGTTGTTTTTATAACAGGAACATGACATGTTCACACAATTTTTAAGTTTTCATAAATAAGTAAGTTTTTTGGGAAAGCAGATAAAGCATAAACTTAGATCGTAAGTTGTTGCTGTTATCACAATAGAAACCAGCCTGAGTCAAGTTCAGAAACTCTACAAAACGACAAGTTTTTCGGGTAGTAAAATTTGGAGCTTTATATATATAAGCCATTTACTACTTATCACTATTTTTTTTAAACTATGCGTCCAGTTGACTTGAAATTTTGTACACATGTTTATCTTGGCCCCTAGAGGTTCACTAAGAAAGGATTTTGTCTGTGACCTCATGACTCCGTCCCACTAGCCTCCAAATTCCCAAGGTATTCTTATGGAGCTATATTATTTATTATATTGATTGATTTATTTGATTAAAAGCTGTTAAATAAAAACAAATTGAATAACATTGTGGTAGGATAGAATTTTAAAATTAAAAATAATTGAGTAACGTAGTAAATTATACATAACATCAGCTGTTCTAAATTGAATACATTGAACTGAAAGCTTGCTGCACATTATCTTCGATTATACTGTATAATCAAACTCAATGTTATGACCGGCGAAGCGGGCAGGTACAGCTAGTACAGTAACATTATAAAGTTAAATAATACTTGTAAATCAGTAAACACTTCAGAAACTAAGGTAAAACTCCGTTAAACTAGTAGTAAAGACCCACAATCACCTTACTACAATTCCGAAACACTTTTATAGGGTAATAGAGTAATAATATAATGAGATTAACCTCATATAGTTTGATTCTAGGCATTCTATAAAAAAATAATTGTTTTTGCAGGCAAGACTTTCTATGTATCAGGGTTCTTTTGGAGAAGAAATTTTACGTGAAAGGCCTGAACCCAACTTTCGAATGTTTTAGTTTGAATCGTAACCAAAATGCAGTAGACACAAGAATTCCCATATAAAACATGCATAGATTGTTGCTGTAATGAAGTAGATCTAGTAATCCATATGTAGCCCAGACACATATAGATTCGTATTAAGGATACAATTCTCGTCAGATATCAAAGATATAGTGTGTATAGAAAATGAGAATTAGGTTGCAACTTAGCTTCGAAAGCCTTTGGACTCACTATTTCCAGAGTTTTACCCGTCTTTTATGCATTGATTCCCTGATAATCTGTCCAGATACATTTTTTTGGGTACTTAATCTGCGCAGGACTGGGTACTTCAAATACGCAGTTTGACGTATTTGAACGATTCTTAACCCTCGTCAAACAGCGAGGGCCGGAAATTGTGCCCAGATGGGCAGAATTTCCGGGCCTGCAAACATGATTTTTGACCGTCCTGACGAGAATGCACTGGGTGGTAATTAAGGATTTTACCTGCTGGGTTGTCTCTTGCCAAGGTAGTTTGCTTTAAAGTAAGATACATATTTTAACAGAACCTATAGGGGGTAATGAATCTGAAAGTTTATTAAAAAAACTATTACACCATTAATCAGCGTAAAAACACTATCGAAAAAGCAGTTTGCTATCCTGTGGTAGCAAACTAATTTACATTACAAAGGGTCAATATTTGTTCTTTATGTACCTGTAATTTTCTGGTCATTTATCCAGTTTTACAGAAGTAGGACTTGTGACACAAGTTTAGTGTCTTAACCATATTATACGCCGCACTTTGACGTCACAAGTGTTACTGCGTGTGTCATTAACTACAAGTCTCACTAAACCTTTCAATGCAGGTATTGGTTGATTTCTCAGACCATTATAAACTCTATTTTCGGAGTATCACAAAGAGGCCTACTGCAACCGGGAGAACGACAAAAATCTGTCGTGTGTCAAAAATCTTTCGACCTGTCAGAGCGAAAATGATCTCAACGCGCTATTATGTCGTACCCCCACGGGTCGAGTTTGACAAGAGTTCACAATACAGGATGAATCTTGAAACTAGTGCACCACTAGTTCGCTAGTTTTATTATTAATTTCACGAATTACAGTTTCTGAAGATATATAGTCTTAATATAGTATAGTAGGCCTATTAAGTTACATTTATAGTAATAGAGTATACCCAGGCCCGCGGTTTGCATGTAACGCGCTATGGGCCTGGGCCCGATCTCCGCCCCTCCCCCTTCCATCAACTGGGTTTATAAAATGGGTTTATATATGAAAAAACTTCAAATTCAACCTAATTTAGCTTTTATTTCAGGTGAAACTACAAACATAAATACTCAAAACTTTACATGATTGGTCGTTTCCTACATTTTTTCTCAGCAAACTCGTTAATGACATCATCAAAGTTCATTTTTAGGGTTACATCACTTTTGGTACACATTATCATTAAATTGTTCAGCTTAGTTTGTTCAAGTGTTGACCTAGTCACTGACTTAATCCTTTTTAGAGCTGAAAACCCTCGTTCACTCGAGCAGTTCGTCATTGAAAGAGTTAAATAGATCCTCATGGCTACTTCCAGGTTTGGGAAAGTAGAGACAAGACCTGTTTCAGAACTTCTTAAATACTTGTATGCGTCTCGAAGTCTCTCTATACTATCAACCTTTAAGAACTGCTTGAAATGAAGGCACTCCTCTCCAAAACTATCCACATCTATATCATTGCAGTAGAATAATGCGAGTCGTTCTGCCTGGGTTTTGATTGTTTGAGGTTCTTTGTCCTGTAATATAAAAACTTTCAGTACTTTTACATTGAAGATGACAGATAAAAAATCAAATCAAAACATATAATACATTGTTACCTGTTTGTTACCTTCAATTTAAAAATAATATGTAAAGCTTTCTAGTATTACATTAAGTATTAAGTGAAAATAAATTAAACTAGAATGACAGGTACACACATAGTATAAAAATAATATGTTGAAAAGGAGGTTAAAAATTAAAAATATCTTACCTTAAAATTGTTAAATAGCTCAAATCTGTCTCCAAGAGAAGCATAGCTTTGTGTTCTTGTGTCGAGCTATGCCGTAAGATTGTCAACTATTGTTAAAAAAACTTCTGTCCTAAATTTGGTTTTAGGGTCCATATTCGTGTCAAAACTTTCTCTTTTCTCGTCTGCATCTGCAAATAGTGTTGGTTTCTTTTTTTTTTTTTTTTTTTTTTTTTTTATTTGGCGGCTTGCATTCCACACATTTTTGTTGCTTCATTCTCAAAGTGATCAAAGTTGTCCCTCTTTTCTTCTAAGAACATTTTAAGCGTTTGTAATTGTTTAACTGCCGCAAGAAAATCCAACTCTTCTTTTTGTAAGTTTGAACTAACTTTATCAATTATTCTCATTAACAAATCATTCCACAGTACAGTAAGAAAAGCCGTATCAAACTTTCCCAACTGTTTGCTAAGCCCCTCAGCCACCACTCTCGTTTCAGGTGTTTGTGAAACATCTTGAGATAGGTTTTTCAGCACAAGTTCAAACTCTTTTTAACCATTAGATAAAGCGTGCACAGCGTCTGCTCTAGCAGACCATCTAGTCTGGCTTAAATTTTTCGGTAAAGTGAGCGTGTCACTGTTTTTGTTTTGCTTTCGCCTTTCTTTGTTTTCATTTTTGATACATTCTCTCAACAATCCCCATCGGTAAGTTGACCCCGCGAAGAAAGTAAAAAGTCCTTGTAAAAACTAAAAATACCTAGTCACTTCAGGGCATGATTTTTCGGCTGCAAAAACTCCAACTAAATTCAAGGAATGTGCAGCACACGGAACATAATCTGCTTTGTTATTTTCGGATTTTATTCTTGCCTGTAGACCTGTGTAGTAACCTGACATGTTAGATGCATTGTCGTAGCTTTGTCCTCGGCAATTTTCAATATCTAAGTTTAGATTTTTAAGTAAAGTTAAAACTGCTTGTTGTAGGCTTTCCGCTTTATGACCAACACCAGGTAAAAGTTGTACGAGACGTTCTTTAGCACACGCATCGTTCAGTGAAACGTATCTTAAAACAACTGCTAACTGGTCAGTGTGCGACACGTCCGGCGTAGAATCAACTATCAGAGAAAAAAAAAGCTTCTTCGAGTTCTTTAATTATTTTGTTTAAGACTTTAGTGCCCATAATTGAAATGAATTCGTCACAGATGTCAGACGAAAGGTAAGACACATTGCCTGACCCTTTGTTTCCATATTTCTCTATATGATGAGATAGGAACGGATCATATTCACTCAAGAGTTCAAGACAGCCTAGAAATAGACCATTAGATAAGGAACCAAATGTTTGGTTGTCTCCTTGGAAAGGAAGGCCTCTCAATGCCAAAAATCGAACGACGCTAACTACTCTCGATAAAACTTCTCTCCAATATTTCACTTCTTTTTCATATTGAGATAACAATAAAGTATCTACTGATGTGGTTTTTTTCTGTACAAAAATGTACAAATATTTTTCCTGTGGTCACTTGATTGCTCGTGACTTTTAACGAGCACACTTGCGTGTTTCCAATCGTTAAATCCTGTACTAAACGCAGTTTGTTTACTTTCTATCTGAAATAATAAGCATGGGATACAAAAAACACAACCTTTTGATTTGGAATACAATAACCAATCTCTGTTATAAGATTCCCCATTGGGTAAAACACATGAGATTTTGTCAGATAATGTACGCTTTTTGTCTGGATAAATTCTGACAGAATTCGAAAAATCAATATTCAAGTTTTGCTTTACGTTTGTAGTTAAGATTGTTTTTAGCACATATTCATCTTTAGTATTCCAAGTAGCCGGGTCATCAAGATCAAATAAAAATGAAACTGAAGATGAGGTGGTTGGCTTTGTACAGCCGGGTTTAAAATTTAAATTTATTGTACCTGTGCTTGTACTCGGCAATACCTCACTTACTGAATCATCAGTTTCAGTCGTAACTAGTTCAGCTGATTGATAAACATCGTCACTACTTCTGGGTTTACATACCTCTTCCCTCGACAGGGTAGGTCCCTCCTCATCCTCTGGGCCTTCTAATGCGATAGTTACTACAGGTACAGTTTTTTGTTCACTGAAAAAACTACTTATTTTAGGGACTTTCTGTAACACTTTTTCACTGTCCAAAAGCTTTTTAGCCGCCCTCTTTCTAAATTCACTGCCACTTGGTTTTTTACTCATTTCACAAATCACAGAACAAGCATTTTATTCTACTATTTGTACCATTTATGATAAAAGATCAAACCGAACATAAATACAAATACAATCGCATTAAAATAGTTAGCAAAAACACATCAATAAACTTATTCACAAGCCAACTAATAACGTCTCACGCGATTGCACAAAACGAACTGACAAAGAAAGACAAAGCAAAGATCAAGTAGCAACATGCAGGCAGTGACAGTGATGAATCATGCGTGAAGCGGGGGAGTGGGGGGAGGAGTGGAGAGGGTTGGTGGGCGATTCGTTGGCGCGTGATTTTAAAAAATGGCGCGCAATCCATTGGCGCGTGATTTTAAAATATTTTCTCTTGTTTGCGCCCCCCTCAATCTTGCGCCCTGGGCCCGGGCCCACTGGGCCCATTTACAAAAGAGGCCCTGAGTATACCTTGGAACAAATGTTGGCAGAACTCCTACAACGTAACTAATTAATAATATTACCCTCTGTTTTACTGGAACATCTTTTATAGTAATAGAGTATACCTTGGAACAAATGTTGGCAGCACTCCTACAACGTAACTAATTAATAATGTTACCCTCTGTTTTACTGGAACATCTTTTATAGTAATAGAGTATACCTTGGAACAAATGTTGGCAGAACTCCTACAACGTAACTAATTAATAATGTTACCCTCTGTTTTACTGGAACATCTTTTATAGTAATAGAGTATACCTTGGAACAAATGTTGGCAGCACTCCTACAACGTAACTAATTAATAATGTTACCCTCTGTTTTACTGGAACATCTTTTATAGTAATAGAGTATACCTTGGAACAAATGTTGGCAGAACTCCTACAACGTAACTAATTAATAATGTTACCCTCTGTTTTACTGGAACATCTTTTATAGTAATAGAGTATACCTTGGAACAAATGTTGGCAGAACTCCTACAACGTAACTAATTAATAATGTTACCTACCCTCTGTTTTACTGGAACAACTTTTATAGTAGATTATTGAAATGTAAAAAATTGCTACAATACTTTCATAACCTTTACTTCATGGAAAACTGTTGTAACAAATATAAAATTCATGATTCTACTACAAGTATTTACTAACGATTTAGAAATTTGGGGGTTTTTAGACATCAAAATTCATGTTCTGATTACATTTTGCATTTGATTTTATTATTTAATCCTAGTGTGTATTCAGTATTTCATTTTATTTTTCTTACTGATTGCTAAATGTAAATAACATATAGTAACAAGTCAAACTGATTAATAAACTAAATTTTCAATTCTGAAACATAAATGTTACACTATGTCAACATACATGTATGGTTTAATGTAGGGTTCCCCTTCGCCTCTGGGAACCCTACGTTAAAAGTTTTGATTAAGTTATGTTTGTGATTATTTAGTTTGTGTTTACGTTTAGCATTATTTACCATATTTTTAAAAAGATATTTTGTACATATTTTGTTGTGTAATCGGCCGTGTATATTCATTTTCCTTTTCCATAAATAAATCCTTTTCGTGACTGCTAGCTCAGCAACGACTCAAATAATTAGTAATTTGGATGATATGTTAAAATTATGTACAAATTATTATTACCGGTATTGAATTGCAAAACATCCAGATTACAATTTACGCATATGTTTTATTTCATTCTATTGAACAACACTTCAAAATAAGTGACACTTGTGCAGTATATCACAACTTAGCCAGAGCTTTCATCCGAGCTTAATAGCTGTTAGGTAATAGGTAGAACGGGGTAGATCAGATAGTTTAATGTGTGGAGAGGGATGGGGACGTTTTATTTCGTCACACCCCCAACGATAATTATTTATTACCGCCTTTAAGCAGGTATAATGCGCAATTTTGTCTTAGATTCCCTACAACCATTTTAATATTAATATTGTAGACGACACAATTGCTTCTATTTATTTTTAAATATTTATTACCAATTTATTAAAATCATTTTCTATAACTTATTACCTACTTACATTTATTAACTATATTGTATATTTTTATACTAATTATTTCATATTTATAATTATTTGTTACATATTTACTAGGTATCTATTTATTTGATATTTATTATATTTCTTACTTATTTATTGCAGTACAAGTGAATGTCACACAACACAAATATATTTCACTATAAGTACAAAATGCATCCTCAGACCAGAGGCATTCACAAACGAATCACAAAGGATCTTTTGTGAATTCCTCTAGTCTGAGGAAGGTGAGCGTGGTTCACCGAGATCGATCGCCATAATATTTGAGCATTTTGTACTTGTATTGTAATATGTTTGTGTTGTGTGTTGTTCACCAGTACTGTATATGTACCAACACGTATTACGCTAATTAAAAAACTATTATTTATTTATTGCATATTTATTTATTAACTGTTTATTGTATACTCATAAAAGATGTATTTAGTTCTTGGGCCTTGTAACGTGTAAGTATGTAGCGCTTGCTTATTAATTTGTTTAATATTGTGTAGATTGCTTGGTTCGAAGAAATGTTTAATGGGTTAAAAATGTTAAATTAATTGCTTCATTGTAATTGGGTTTTTGCCTGTATTGTTCCATGAAATGAAATAAAATTGGTTTCCGTCTTACACCACTGATTTTATACTCTTCAAATCTTTTGAGGAGTTACCAAGAAATCAAGTTTTCCAACTACAGCACAGAAAGCGTAATCGGCGTAGAAAAAGTTTCAGACACTTTTTTAGCTTTTTGTTCAGACTTTTAATTTGCTACCGAAACGTGACATTATCATTCACTTTTTTTGTACATATGCACACCTATCCATTTTTTATACAGATTTGTATATTGATATTAATCTTCAAAAGTATTAAATATAGTGTTTAGCCCCTTTGAAAAGGGAATATTTGCACATGTCAATCAATTTTATTTATAACGTCAATTTCATTAATTTTATTCATACCACCCACTGATTTGGGAAACTACCTTTTTTTTAAGGAGAGGCCGATAATCTTTGTTAATATAGTATTTTTAAGCATATATTAGGCCATAAGGTTATTTTTAGGCATTAATTTGACGCTATTTTATTGTAATTTTTCCCCCAAATCTAATATTATTTTATTTCTTAGAATTCGCATGTTAAAAAAAATATAAGAAGATAAGGGAATATATTTGCTTAAGTTGTGATTTAATAAATAGCAGAATCAGAAAATGCAAAAACATCATTCAACCTTTCAATCTTGTTACGTTGTAAATCTTGTTGCCATAAATCGTATAATGACTCACTATCTACATTATAATGATTTTTTTCCCACTAGTCTTGAAACAATATCAGGATTGTTCTAGAAAATATTACTTCTATAACATCGTACAGTATAGTACATTTTATTAAAGTTGTTAGTATCTATTATGTCTCATAAAACAGTAAACAAAATACAAACAACTATATAATACAATTATGCTACCTAATAAATCTAAGTTTTAACATAGATAGATCTCAGTACGGTATATTAAAAGTAATCATCTCTTAAATAAAGTAACTAAACATTAAGCAAAAGTGTTTCACTTTCTTCCTTGGAAAAAACGATAATTTTGTTATAAGATAAACAATATCTTGGAAGCAAGATTTCACCCTTGGCCAGGTAGTACCATGGCCGGCAGGATGTGATGAATTCATGGCTTTCGACCCTTATCACCCTCAGTCTTAGGCTAGAGTCACATTCGCCGTGTTTCACGTCATGGTACAACCGCGACATAAGTTTATCGCATTTTTTAATGGGTGCAGTCACAATCAGAGAATTTCCGTCGCGGTAGATTTCTGACCGCGGCTGGGCGCGGTTGTCGGTGTGGCGGTGAAACCGCTCCACATGCTATCAAATGGCGGCAGTCACAATTGGCGTATTTCCGTCGCGGTAGATTTCTGACCGCGGTTGGGCGCAGTTGTCGACGTGACGGTGAAACCGCTCCACATGCTATCAAATGGGTGCAGTCACATTCGGCGTATTTCCTTCGCGGTAGATTTCTGACCGCGGCTGGGCGTGGTTGTCGGCGTGGCAGTGAAACCGCTCCACATGCTATCAAATGGGGGCAGTCACATTCGGCGTATTTCCTTCGCGGTAGATTTCTGACCGCGGCTGGGCGTGGTTGTCGGCGTGGCAGTGAAACCGCTCCACATGCTATCAAATGGAGCCAGTCACATTCAGCGTATTTCCGCAGGAAAGTAAGAGCGTGATACTGTCGGAGCTCCTTAAGTTTAAGGAGAAATAAATGATTGACGAAGGGTGTGACATAAGCATCACACCTTTAATTGAAGATCAAACGAATACAATAATTCTGTGAACGCTGTAATTTATCAGAGAGTTCAACAGTCATGTTATCCATCACAAAGTCACAGTAGTTAAAATATGGGAAAATCAGAGTTCTAACTAAAATAACTTTCATGTCAAGAGGTAAATAAGGAGCAAATTGTTTAAGACTGTGAATTCCAGAAAACACTTTGTTACAAGTCTCAACAATCTGATCCTTCCAACCCAAACTCCTGTTTATCAACAGTCCTAAATTCTTTACTTTATCACTGTAATCAAGATAATGGTCCATTATCTTCAACTTAGGGGCAGTAGTCAAGTCAATTTTAGGTAAAAGTCTAGAAGATCCAATAACGATAATCTGAGTCTTGCTTTCGTTAAGTTTTAAACCATGTCTGTGAGCCCAAGAAATAATAGAAGTAATGTCGATATTAGTATCATTTACAGTATTTTGAAAATTGGAAATGGGAATGTGTTGATAAATCTGTAGATCGTCGGCGTATAAGTGGCAATGTGAGTGTTGTATGACAGTAGTTATATCGTTAATGTACAGTGAAAACAGCAATGGACCTAAAACAGAGCCCTGAGGCACCCCTCGGGTAACAGGCCTCCAGCAGGACTCATTGTTGTACGTCTTCACACAATGACGGTGAGTCGACAAATAAGACTCAACCTAACCGACGCAACTCTTCGAGAAACCAACAGACTTGAGTTTAAAAAGAAGAAGTGGGTGATATATGCAATCAAATTCCTTTGTGAAATCAAAGAGTGCTAAACAGTTCCGTGTCTTTTATCCATTGCAGATGTCCTCAGTTATTTTGAGAAGGGCACTTGTAGTGCTGTGCTGAGGTCGGAAGCCAGATTGAATATTTGACAGTATATTGTTATGTTCAATGTAAGAGGACATTTGATTATGGACAATTCTTTCAAGGCATTTAGACAGGGCTGGAAGAATACTGATGGGCCTGTAGTCAGAAGGTGTTGTGGGTGAAGTATTATTCTATAATAGACGTACAATGGCGTTTTTCCAGGCAGCTGGGAAAACTGATAGATTTAAAAACTTGTTAAAGATTGATGTAGGGAAGTGTAACTGAAAGTGAATCTTTTATAAATTTAATTGGAATGGTATCTGCACCTACTGCGTTGCTTGTAAGTCTCAAGACAGCCCTCTCAGCACATCAGACTCTGTCACAGCAGTGAAAGAGAACTGATGACGGCAAGGGACCACCACAGGAGCAGCAGTGAGCTTCCTGTAATAGTCCTGAACCCTGGTCACATCAACAGGAATATTGACAAAATAATCATTTACGACATTTAGATCAAGAGAAATAGGATGCTTGGCAGTAGATTTAATAATTCCAAGTACTGCAGGAAAATGTCTTACAGTTTTCTCTGTCTACCAAGAAACAAAACCCAATAACAAGTTTTTTTCTTAATAATTAAATTACGACAAAGGACATTAACAATTACAGTTATTTTTTAAATACAGTATCATGATTTTTATTATGTAAAATCCATTTCAGTACTACGTATTTAAAATAAGTTTGTCATTTGTATTTTTTGTACGTAAATGCAATGTACTTTCCTATTTAGTATCAAACATTCTTTTTAACCTTCATTGTCATCATATGTGTTTTATAGGCTATTAGAACTTGTTTTATGTAATAATAAATTTCATTCACGTTAGCAAATTTTACTTCCTTTGCTCAACCTCCACTAAATCTGGCAATTTCGGTAATCCGGCAATACCAATCCCGATATGGGACCGGATTACTGAGACTCTACTGTATAAAAATCTTGCTTTAAATCCAGGCATTTTTAAGTTATCTAACTGAAATTTACAGCTAATTTAGGTGAATTAAGTAAATTGTTCAAGTATTTAATTAAAATTCTGTAGCCATATGATATGGCGTATTTAGACAAATAACTTTCTTTTCTAAACTCCATTTACATGTAAACCTTCCAAAGCAAATAATACTGCTCTTGCCACTTAATCTAAGTTAAAGAATAATAAAAATGGACCTTAGGGGGAAAAAAATTATCGCTGAACTAATAAAGTATCGATACAATTAATTACATTGATACAACGGGAAACTCGATTTTCATCACTTCACTTCAAATTTTTATTCTATTTTCACTCTACCGTTTTAAGATTTTCTCTTAAGTGTTTATTATACATTTCTATTGACAGAAATATGGAATTGGATCGGTGATAAAAATACTATAATAGATATATTTTGTTATAACCATCCGTAAAGAAGAATTGCAGTTGCAGTTGCAGTTTTACGGCCCAAATCATAGCCAATAAAACCGATCGCTTCCTCAGCATCAATAAAATCCGACGTCGTTGAAAGAGTTCTTATCACTTCTTGGAATAAATCGTTCCTCTGGCCAAAACACATTAGCCTGTATTATCTTTCCCAGAAAAGTAATGATAACCTTTTCTGTTTTAAGATTCTTCTTTGTTAAAAACTGATCCTTCAAATTAATTTACCTACTAACGATAAATTCATATTGTTCTGTAAATAAAATTACGAATAAATCTACATTCAGTTTATGTTTAGGATTTCACCACAATTCGATTATATGCTAAGTTGCCAACATTGTTCGCCCACTATACAGATAAATGTTAGATCTATCGTCTTTGTTTACTACTTTCTATCTTCTACTTTCTATCTTCTATCTATCTTCTTTGTAGCATACATACTTCAAATAAATTAGCAATGATAAAAAATCACATAGTAGGAAGTGTTAATGGTTAAGTTGCATTTACAGGTTTTTCTACATTAAAAATCACTGTAGAATTGTGAGCCAAATAAGGTACTACACAATGTAATTTCAATATTGCTGGTATGATGGTTGATTACACACTCTGCCACAACTTACCGTACTGAGAAGGGCAGAGCTTGGCATGGCCCTCGGCCTCAACACTATGTATCACTAACCCAAACTACTTATAGTCTTTCAACATATTCATACTATGCATCCAATATTTAGAATGACGTAATTGTAGTTTAATCTCATTCTTCTCTGCAGTTCTCTCTCTATTATTTTCGATCACTTATAAAAATGGCCATTGTTAACTCTACAATGTAATTTGATTCGCTCCTAATTAAAATATAGTCAGATCATTCAAGCGGTAAATCTATGCATTGATGAGCTGTGAGCTACACGTACACTACTTGAGTATCACATGGTTGCTTTATGTACTGTGGCTCTTTAAATATTTGTTTCCATATTGTTATAAATTTCCAGTTTACATTGTTAGTGAAAATAAGTACATAATTATAGTATGAAAAACGTTGTCTAATTAAACAAAAAAATGTATGTTGAAACTTTTATTATTTGATTCATTACATTAAAAAATAATATTTAAGAAAAAAAATCAAATGTTAGGTATGTAAATCAAATTATTTCATTTAATGTTGAGTGGCTAGAACTATTTAGATAAAGCCCTTTGATGGTGATATCCCATCTGGAAAGGGGATGGAATTCTAACCGTACCAGAGTGATGTTTTGTGAAATACAGTTATCCGGACTTCCTTCAGTGGGGCCTGTAAAGTAGTGTTTATGTGTTTCGTACGACCTGCCAGTACGTGCCAAGAAACTACTTGCTCGGATTGCAAGCCTTTATTGGCCGTACTTGATAAGACTACTTATTTCTCGGGGCTTTAAAGAATTACGTTATCCAGTCTTAAGACTTAAAAGTATTGCTTTTATGTCACTTCTTTTTGGAATCAAGAAAGTAACTGGATAAACCATTTTCTCAGGTTAAAGAAGGATTAAAATTTCGACTCACTTCCATTACAAACAAGGACTTTGGAAACTGATTCAGTGCTGCTAAGTCAAATAGGACACGGCTGACTGGCATAGGCCCCTACATCAGGGTTTTTCATTTTTGCTGGAATCGATAATCTAAAAGTGTTAATCCATGACAAAAAGGGCAAACTCCATGAACATCGCTTAAGTTACTTTATTTGTTGTTGCGATGATTACTTTATGACATACATATCATGTCATAAACTTTACACATACATGCTGTTTCAATCATGTCTGCTATGTATATAAATTGAAATGTATAAATAAATAAACCAATCGGCTTAACAATCTGCATTTTATAAGTTCCCTCCTATATTCTGTTTTATTTCCATTTTGTTTTCTAATACTTTATTAATCTTCTTGATTATTTTCTTCATATCTTCATAGCTTTCTTGTTTGAATTATTCCACTTTTAAGTGAGTGATTGCAATAGAGATTCAGTAGCATTTATTGCGTCACATTTTAGTTAAATTTTGCTTGTGATTCCGAAGTCCGAAAATACTAATGATTATAAAAGTACATAAGTGTCAATGTAAGGTCACTCATACATAACGATGAATATAAATATCAATAAGAAGAGCGATCTTATGGCGGAAAATCAGTCTGTTTCCTTTAGGTTTAATAAGTCAACGGGAGGGTGGCTTGCCTTAAGTTAAAGGCGGTGCGAGAGAGCAGGGAGATAGTCAACGGGAGGGTGGCTTGCCTTAAGTTAAAGGCGGTGCGAGAGAGCAGGGAGATAGTCAACGGGAGGGTGGCTTGCCTTGAGTTAAGGGCGGTGTGAGAGAGCAGGGAGAGTCAACGGGAAGGTGGCTTGCTTTGAGTTAAAGGCGGTGCGAGAGAGTAAGGAGATAGTCAACGGGAGGGTGGCTTGCTTTGAGTTAAAGGCGGTGCGAGAGAGTAGGGAGATAGTCAACGGGAGGGTGGCTTGCTTTGAGTTAAAGGTGGTGTGAGAGCAGGGAGATAGTCAACGGGAGGGTGGCTTGCCTTAAGTTAAAGAAGGTGCGAGAGAGCAGGGGGATAGTCAACGGGAGGGTGGCTTGCCTTGAGTTAAATGTGGTGCGAGAGAGCAGGGAGATAGTCAACGGGAGGGTGGCTTGCCTTAAGTTAAAGAAGGTGCGAGAGAGCAGGGGGATAGTCAACGGGAGGGTGGCTTGCTTTGAGTTAAAGGTGGTGTGAGAGAGCAGGGAGATAGTCAACGGGAGGGTGGCTTGCCTTAAGTTAAAGAAGGTGCGAGAGAGCAGGGGGATAGTCAACGGGAGGGTGGCTTGCCTTGAGTTAAAGGCGGTGCGAGAGAGCAGGGGGATAGTCAACGGGAGGGTGTATGGGTGGGCGGGTGGGTCAATACCACTGTATGTGTATGGATGGGCGGGAGGGTTAGGTTACCTTTAGTAATCTGTCACATCAAAAGTTACAAAAGAGCTAGAGTGCATATTTCTCCTCCACACAACCATACACGTTAAGTGGTAATGACCCTCCACACACCCATGAATGTGCAGTGGTTATGACTCTCCCAGACATGACTACAGACAGCTGCTTTCAATTACAATATTCTCATGGACATTATTGATATCAACTCGTATTCTCAATAAGCCCCCCACCCACCCTCAATGAACTGTAGGTGGGCTTCATTGGGTAAGCATTTTATTTTCCAAGTGATTGTCTAAACGTTTGTATAATCTAGTTTGGCTAGAATTTGAATGTCAGTGTGAATATTAACCTAGCTCGGGAGGGTGGCTTGCCTTGAGAGAGCAGGGAGATAGTCAACGGGAGGGTGACTTGCCTTGAGTAAAGGCGGTGCGAGAGAGCAGGGAGATAGTCAACGGGAGGGTGACTTGCCTTGAGTAAAGGTGGTGCGAGAGAGCAGGGAGATAGTCAACGGGGGTGACTTGCCTTGAGTAAAGGCGGTGCGAGAGAGCAGGGAGATAGTCAACGGGAGGGTGGCTTGCCTTGAGAGAGCAGGTATCATCGTGTATACAACTTGATCGCGCACTACGCTCTGTGCCACTACTCTACCCCCACCACAGTTCAGTATGGGACCCAGTGCCTAGTCTTCAATGCAACGATTGGACAGTTTCAAACTATAAGTTGAACTGTTTTTTTTTTTCTAATGTAACTACGTCAGTATTTAAGTGTGCAGTTTAAGAAATCTTTTAGAACAGTTTATGATCCATAATCAATTGATTACAAAGGCCCCAAGGAAGGAACTTACAAAATATATGTTACTGATTTTCACTGCGTACAGCTTTCTTGCACTATTTCATAAAATAAAATTCGTTAGTCTTGTAAAAAACATTTATCTGTGTGTATATATATATATATAAACGTTAAATATATTAATTTTACTGCAATGAACAGTAGAGCCTGATGGCTTAAAAAATTTCCTTTTTGTAGCATTTACCAACAATTAATTATTTTAGTAGTTTCGAATTTTGTGGAAATCTGGAAAAACGGATCTGTTTAGTACTGTTTTTAACAGTACAATCAAATAATTTTAATTTTATATTTGTTCACAAATGGACTATTATTTCAATCCTACCAAATGAGCTATTAGTCATTTCAAAACTAACATGATTAGAAACACAAATATTTGAATAAAGCGTTCAACATTTTTGGGAATGCTATTAACTCTTATATTTCTGGTAACTCATACAAGAAAATATCATATTATTAACCAAAAATACTGAAAATACGTGCTTGGGAAAGTAACAATCTTAATCTAAAATAATACAATTTAGGTTCAGGTTAAGTTTATACACGACTAGTTACCTACTCGCTCTTTGTTATGGGATAAACATTTTTAAACAGTAATATTTCCACTTCTGTAAAATAAAATTTATTAGGGGACTCCCCTACACTCTTCGCGTGCCAAACCTCGTCAATTGGACATTTTTATTAAACAGAACAATGCAAATAAGCAATGTTTACGCCAGCTTATACATTATAAACAGCTGTTATATGTGTTAGTGAGAACTCAGTCGTGTTGGTAGTGGATGAATCGTAATTTACATAATAAAAGAATAAAATGTAATTGGCATTTACTATTCATTTACATCGTAATTGTTTTAACAGTTAGTTAACTTAAAATTAAAATGTGAGTTCAGAACGTAGTTTTTCATGTATAGAAAAAAACCAATATAAAAATACTAAAACATTTTAACATTTAAGATTTTAATACTTTTTAATCGTTCCTCACGTGTTAAGTTATTAAATAACAATTTTATTATTTTAATCTGCAAGCTAATGTCTAAATACTAAAAATTTGTTGGAAATCAAAAGATTATTTGTATATAAAATAATACGGTAATTAACATCATTACATAACTGTATGAAAATCATTTAATGAGAAATTGTTGTCAAAAAATAAAATAATTGTTTGTTTACATTTCACCATTTTGTCAGATGAGATTCTTCCTCATGAACACCATAAAAATAAATAGTCATAGTTATAATACTTTATTTACCCAAAAGAACAACAATTATTGTTATAAGTCGAGTCAAACTAAACTATATAGATACAAAAACAGCAAGTCTTAACCCATCCAATAATGAAAATGAAACCTCAAAGTCTGTCCACAGCCTATGCTATTCAGAACTGAATTTATCCACAGTGTATAGAGAAGAGAAAATTAAGTAAAGTATTCTTTACAAATTTGCAAGTGTTTATTATTATTATCTTAAATACATTCACGATAGTAAGCTTTTACATTTACTTTATTCATTTCCTTTACAAGGGCAAAATAGTTTTCCATATTTTATTTACTTATTTTTACTCAAGTGTATACAAAATCTAGATCTCTCCAAGTTATGCCAAACTTGTTGGTGAAGTCCTATAGTAAACAAGAGTAACAAAAACGTAGGAAAGAGTGCCAGATTTTTTACTTTTTTTCTAGTAATCACTGTATTGGGCGGTTTAGGGCAGGCACCGGTTTAAACAAATACAAATTGTCAATAAAGATATGTTAATACGAATATTACCCGCTTTAACAGTAAAATATTGAACTCCATATATGCACCATTGTTGGACTGCTCCTGCCATACATGCGGGACTGTTGCAGTTGACTAGACTCTGACCAGAGACGATACGTAGCGAGGGATTTCTCCCTGGCCGGCTGGGCCGGCCGGCCAGTCACAGTTTGGCAACCGCGCTTGGCCAGTTTTTACTACTAGCGCCGCGTATGATCTGGCCGGTGAATTAAGCGATTTCGCGTTTCAAAATTTAGCATTGCGTAGGACTTCTGTAACAGTCTATATTCTATGGTACGACCATAAGCCATCTTACCAACGTCCTAGACCAAATGGATGACCATAAACCCAACATATACATTATTTTTCTTATATTTTTTTATAAAACATTAGACTGGAACAAGCTTTGTAACAAACATTACGACACTGACTATAAATATAACAAATAACTAAACAACAACAAAAATAAAATACAAAAATAACTATAGTAAATAAACAATGGCTAAAATTGATAAATTCATTTACTCTGGAGCAATTGTGAATATGTAAATTCCTGAACATGCACTTTGGCTTGGGACGTTACGGCGGTCGGGTGATAAAGTGAGTGAGAGTTTAGAAGAAAAGAGAGGAGCATAGGACTTTTTTATTTATTTATTTTGTTTATTTCCTTAAATTTGGTTTCTGAGCGTATACACACGATATTCCACTCACTCGAGTCACTGTATTTTAAAACTTAATAGCTAAGTTGTTTTTTTTTTTTTTTTTTTTTTTTTTTTAATATTTGGCCATTTTTATACTTGGGGTAGAGTTTTTCAAACATAAAAAATGTTTAGATTCATGAGAAGACTAGCTTACAATATTTGCTACCCTACTGTATTGTACTATCAGTTTAATTTATTTATTTATTTTATTGTTACGGAGGGTACTCCTTCCCTCCGTATTTTTTTATGATAGTGGGGGAGATAATGAGCACAGAAGTCTTATTCAGCAAGGCCTACAATTTTGTGAAATTGACTGTAAATATGATATTGGTATCAATTTGAGGAAAAGTTAAAATTACATATATATGAATAACTAGATATCAAACAATAAAATATAGTATGTGTTAAAAATGTTTTGTCACCAAATTAACAAGGTATGTAACATAGAAAAGAAATAGTCCGATAGTAATTGCTGATCTCATGTTTGTATTATTATGTATTTTTTGCTAACTAATGGATAACATTTGTTTATAAAAACATAAAATTCTTTATATGAAATAGTTTTTATAATCATCTGGATCTTTGTCCTTTAATTCTTTTAAAATAATTTTGTGTGAATACATGTCTGTTTTTCACGCACTTTCCGTAACATTTTCCTTCTCACTATTTTAACCAAACAGGTCCGTTGCATTCAATTACATATTCCAGTGACGATATTCCAGTTAAAAATGTCATGATACAATAACGCACATAAAAAGAAACACGGCATAAGACAATCGACAGGCGGGCAGATCGAGTCGACTAAATAGGTAAGATGCGGAGAGCGTGTAGTCTCGGCTTGACCATGTGTGGTGAACCAAAAAACAAACATTTTACTCCGTGGTTCTACGTCGTGGGTGAATCATCGTGTGGAAAAAAGTCAAGAAGACAAGGAAAATTGAGGGGATTTTATGTGCTGTTGCCTGGCATAGCCACGTGCAGCGCCACCAAACGGCACTGAAAATATACCTGGTAAGCCCTTCAAAGATTACTTATGGTGTAGTTATAACAATATCTAACTAAAATTTGAATGCGTATATTCCATTATTTTAAAATCCTGCGGACAAAAATGGCTAAATGGTGTTTTTTTTTAATTGATAAAAACCATCATAACAAATTAGTAATATATCACTTTTTACTTTCAATATTTCGATTGCATAAATAAATGATTAACACATTTTTCGTGAGGGTCACCAATTTGATTATTCTAAAGAATGTAGTCTTTAAATTTGAATGTAATATTTATAAATAAGACGACAATAAGTAATCTTCCAGACCACTGAAAAGAGGTCGGACGGAGAGGTCCGGCGTCCCCTTAAAGAGGTAAAGTTTAGGAAATCTAAACTACACTTGCGCTACTAAAACGTAATTGCATATAATTATTTACAAGCTTAATAAACTACTAGAACATCGGAAGTTTATATCATAAAACAAAGTAAACTTTCAAGTGAGAATTATTTTTAATGCACAAATATTTTATAGATAAATTCTTATTTTTTTAAATTAATGTATGCAAAGAAGCATTGTTTGGAAGAGTAAAGAGTTTCGAATCCTTTAATTTAAAAAAATTAAGTATCGTTATTGTTTGTACAGGCATGGAGGTCTTAATCATGAATATTTTTTTTTCATGCAGCCCCCATAATTAGTCTGTTGGGGTTGCAGTTCTTTTTCACAAGTTTTAGTACGTATGCTTCCTTTTGTTTGTTTTGGTTTTTGAATATATCTGTTTGAATACAAATAAATCTTAGGCTATCTTTAATAAATCTTATAATTAATAATTCGGTCTCCCATTGGAAACGAAGTAACATTTTTTCAAAATTCGAATCATTGCTAATTGAACTGTCAACTCTTAAACAGGATTTTATCATAGGTGACTTTAACATTGACGCGTTGGACGACAATTTTACATCTACCAAAAGATTTGTTGACTTGCTAAGAACGTTTGGCCTCGAGTTGTTAATAAAGACACCAACGACTCATATTGCGATCGATAACGCCATCACTAATCTATCAAGTGTCGCAGTGTACGTGGTTAATACAGCGATTTCCGACCACTACGGCCAAGAGGCTGTAATTAGCGGGGATAAAATAGAAAGGGAGCCCAACATTTCAAAAACAATAAGAAACTTAAGGCCAAGTAACATTGCTCTCCTCAACGCTTCTACTTCTAAAGAAAAGTGGGAATTCATAGATTCTTCTCAGTCAGTCGAAAAATTTTAAATCATTTTCAGACTGCCTGAATTTTTACTTAAATGCTAACTGTCCCACAAAAAAAATAACACTTTACCCAAAAAGGCAAGTAACAAATGGATAACCAAAGGAATTTTAGTTTCGAGAGGAAAACTCAAATTTTTCTCCGAAATTAACAAAACAGACGCAAATGTAAATTTCAAAGTATTTTACCAAAATTACAAAAGAATTTACAAGAAGGTTATCCAAGCCGCAAAGGCATATGATGTTTCCAAAGCAATAAATTCTTCGAACAATATTTCCAAAACTGTCTGGAACATCATAAATAATAAGCAGAAAGAATCGAAACAAATAAAAGTTAAAATTGGGAGGAAACTAGTGGAGGACAGGACCGAGGTGGCGAATGAGTTTAACAGATTCTTCACGTCTGTTGCTTGTGAGCTACGAGACCGCCCATTAACTCCTCAAGAAACCCATTCGCATCTGCGGACCCAATTACCTCAATGGTACTAACTCCGGTTGTTGAGAAAGAACTCAAGAAAATTATTCAGCAGCTCCCAGCCAAAAATTCAAACGATATAAATTTGATGTCCGTGTGGCTTGTCAAACAATTTTCAAAACATGTTATTTCACCTTTGACAAAATTTATAAACTTATCTTTTGAACATGGAGTTTTTCCCTCACTCCTAAAAATTGCAAAAGTGTGTCCAATTCTTGAGAAAACTGACCCTTATAGCACAAATAATTATAGGCCTGTCTTTAAAAAACTATTTTTAATTAGAACGATTCAGTTCTTAAATAAACACAGCCTTCTTTCTGAAGACCAATTCGGTTTCAGAAAAGGCAAGTCGACAATCGATCAGTCGTAAGTCTCGTTGAAAAGGTTGTAGAGGGATTGGAAATTCGAAGGTACACACTAAGTGTAGTTCTCGACTTGTCCAAAGCATTCGACTGTGTTGACTACGCTAAGCTGCTTGAGAAACTTGAATCTTACGACATCAGAGGCATACCGCTAAAGTGGCTTCACTATTTTCTGTACAGCCGATCCCAAGTCGTTCAAATTTCAGATAAATTCTCTGAACCAATTGAGCTGAGATATGGAGTCCCTCAGGGTTCAATACTCAGCCCAATTCTTTTTCTTATCTATTTCAACGACATAGGGTCAGCACTACTGCATGGGGGACTCATACAGTATGCAGATGACACGACCCACTTGTTCAACAACAAATTAAAACTGATCCTAAAACAACAATCCTGTGTTGATTTAAACAATTGCGTTCAGCATTTCAATAGTCTCAATCTCGAATTAAATCCCTCCAATTGTAATGTATTAACATTTTCGTTGTGACCACAAGATATTACTGAAAGGCCAACCGTTTGGTTGGGGGATACCCTGCTAAATGAGGCTGTTTGTTCAAAATTCCTCGGAATACACCTGGATCGAGGGTTGACCTGGAATTATCACATCGACCATGTTTGCTCAAATTGTCCTCACGCATTTATGTCTTGAGAACTTTAGTCAAATTCTGCCCAACTCAGGTTCTGATGACGGCGTATTATGGCTTGATATACCCTCTTATCACCTACGGTGTGGTGCTGTGGGGAGCTTCAACAAATAATCAGTTCAGCAGAGCATTTAGATTGCAAAAACAAGTGATTCGCATATCGCACAGTTAAAGTTCAGAGAATCTTGTAGAGAAGCGTTCAAAAACCTGAAATTATTGACACTGCCATGCCTTTACATATTAGAAACAACAATGTTTTGCATATATAAAAGTGCCATGGTAAGTGGTCGGGATATACATGCGCACGAAACCAGACACAGGGATGACTATCGAACTGGAAGCCATAGGACGGTAGTCTACGAACGCTTGCCCTCACACACGGCCGTTCGTTTTGTCAACAAATTATCGGACTCAATTAAAAATGCACCAACGCCCAAGGCGTTAAAAACTCGTCTCAAACGCTTTTTAGCGTCTCATGCATTTTATAGTGCTGACGAGTATATGGCATGCAACTAGGAGATCACATAATCAGATGACTGACAACTGGCGCCGGAAGTGGGAATTAGGCATGAATGAATGTGTGACTGAAAATTATGTATGTTTGAATGAGGTTTCGATGTGGTATGAATGTAATTTCAATATTTTTAATATGACGATTGCTATACATTTTAAAATGTCTTGGCAAAATAAACTTGATTTGATTTGAATTTAGCCTATATCTGGTTATATTTAAACTCTATTATATATTATTGTATTATAGCCAAGAATGTATTATATAATTTGGAGTACTTTATTTAGACGCTTAAGTTATAATTGTGTTTCTTTAGTTATTTAAGTTTTATATTTTTCATAAAAAAATATAAAATAATTTTTAATTTAAATAACTATGGAAAATACTTCCAGCGTTAATCATTACAGAATTAGAACTATAATAGAATTTGACATCTACTAATGCTATCAAATACAAAGATGTCGTCAATTGAATAATTACATTATTAGTACAATGATAACAAATAAAAATTGCATACCTTAGTAGAAAATATTCAACAAAATAAAAAAATATAAAGCACCAGCCAAACCATATAATATAAATGACTTTTTTTAAATACAAAAATAATCATTGTATAAAATGTAAATAAATAGTACAAAACAATCTCTAAAGCAATGTTTATTATAAATTGCAATAGTATTTTTCAACAGACTTATAAAATTAAAACCTAGATTAGGTACACATAAAAATCATTTAGAAGCAACTAACTGAATTCATAACATAATTCAGTAACTCTGCCATCTAGTAATTACATCAAATACAAAGATGACGTACATTTTATATTTGCATTGCGATTACAATATTAACGACGGTAAATTAGATACATTACTAAAAACTCTCAACACAATGAAATAATATAAAGCACTAGCCTAAATCATAATAAATCATAACAAAAATGTACATATTACTTTTCAGATAAGGGAACAAAATTAGTATTCGTAATGAAAATACATCAAAATCAAAATCAAAATCAAAATCATTTATTTGTAGTTTGACAATTTAAAAATTGTATTACAAAAGTCATATAATTACAATAATTATGTATTCATCATATATATGTTGATAGTGTATGTTAACTCATTTTAACTGAATAATATAATTACAATATGTACTACATTGGCGTTATTATTAAATATACTACATAAATAAAAGCAAAATCAGTCACCTGACAAATACTCCTCCACCGAGTAAAAGGTTCCTTGAACTAGGTATTTCTTTAGGAAAGCTTTAAATTTTCTGGGGCTTTCTTCGAGTTTAATCAAATTTGGCAATTTATTAAACAATTTTGGCCCAATATTTTGAGGTAGGTAAGACGCAATTTGAAGCCGATGCTGTGCCGGTCTGTGCTGATGTCGTTGCCGCGTATTATGAGTATGCACATCTGCTCCTACTTGAAAAATACCGAATTTAAATTTATAGTATATTAACATTTCATATATGTAGAGGGACTGCAAGGGTAAAATTTGAAACGATTTGAAAAATTCACGGCAAGATTCGCGTTAATTTAATCCAGCCATAATACGGATTGCTCTTTTCTGTAACCGAAATACTCTTAAAAGCAAAGAATTGGATGCTGAACCCCAAAGGAGGATGCCATAATTAAGCCTAGATTCTATGAGAGAGAAATATATAAGCCTCATGAGAAAGACATTCTTCAATTTTGCATACCTAGTGAGAAGGAATAATTGGGATGACAACTTAGAACATAACAAATCTATATGTGGATGCCACGAGAAATTCTTATCTAAAATTAGTCCTAGATATTTACACTCACTTACAAACGGTAGCTCAAAATTATTCAAGATTATTAAAGGGTCCATCTCAAATGTTTTGTTATTTGAAAAATATAAACAATTTGTTTTATTAGGATTAACGTGCAAATTATTGCTATTCAGGTACTGATACAGATTTGTTAACTTTAGGAAACTGTCAATTTCCAAGTTTTCAATATATTTATTTTTTAAAACTATTGCAATATCATCTGCATACATTGTCATCTTAAGGTCAGGGAAAACAGTCGTTATACTATTTGTATACAACGTAAAAATTATCGGACCTAGTATCGTACCTTGAGGAATGCCGCAATTTAAATCAATACTTTTAGATTTTATGTTATTAACTTCCACGATTTGCGTCCTGTTTTGCAAAAATGACATAATCCAGTCTAAAGGCACTCCTCGCAAACCCAATGTGAACAGTCTATCAAACAGGATATTGTGATCCAAACAGTCAAATGCTTTTTGCAAATCAAGGAACACTCCTATTGCTTTGTACTTATCGTCTAGAGCATTTACAGCCACCGAAACGAAATCTATCAACGCATCAGTTGTATTTTTGCCTCTAATAAAGCCAAATTGTTCACTACACAATAAGTTGTATTTGAATAGGAAATCAATAAGTCTACGAGCGTAAACATGCTCATAAATTTTGGAGAAGGTTGAAACATTTGCTATAGGGCGCCAGTTTTCCGGTAATTTTGAAATACTGTCTTTATAAATTGGTCGGATAATAGCCATTTTTAAGTCATGTGGAAATATACCTTCCGATAATGAAGAATTTATTATTTCTGAAAGAGGCTCACAAATGAAACTAGCGCAATGGCGGATAACCCTATGGGTGATTCCATCATAACCGGCAGAATTTGAATTTCTTAAGTTCATAATAATCTTATAAATTTCATGCGGGTCTGTGGGGTTGAGGTGGAGAGTATGAGGACAACTAATGTCCATTGCCGAACGTAACAATGGCTCCGTAATCATAGCTTGTTTTTGCTTGCCAACGCTTGCAAAATAACTATTAAAATCATCAGGGGTTGGAATGTCAACGGGATGTGAAATTGGTTTCACCCTTCTGTCCGAGTCAATTATCTTCCAGGCATCTTTGGATTTATTATCACTCTTGCTCAAACGGTCATACCAGTGTTTGGCCTTAGCAGCTTTTAATACTCTGCGGTAAGTTTGCTTATACCTTTTATAATAATCAATAAATGCCATGGAGTTTGTTATTTTCCGTTTAAAATCAAGTTCTTTTAGCATTTGGGCAGATATACGAATACCTTTTGTTAACCAAGGCTTTGTATTGCTCTTTGTGGGTTTCCGCTTAACATTTATAGGACAGGCTATTGAGAAATTATAGTTAAAAACATTTAAGAATTCCCTTAATTTATCTTCTGAGTTTTTTGAATGGCAATGCAGAAAACCCCAATTTTCTTTGGTTAACAAATTGTTTAAAGTGTCTAAATTTCTTATGCAAGTGTTGTGCATATACTCGCTAACGTTTTGTGATGACGAGGGGGTGAGCGGGGAGCAGTCGCGGAAAGTGAAAGTTATTGTCTGGGCGAAGTGATCGGACAAACCAGTACCCGTCACTTCCACACGAGCGAAATTATGGTCAAAGTTTGATAAAACATGATCAATTAGAGTTGAAGAGGAACCCGTTACTCGCGTCGGTGAGTTTACATGTTGTATTAAATTAAACTCACTCATTAAATCATTTAATCTATTCATGACATTATTAGATTTCGTCCAGTTGATATTTAGGTCTCCGACAATCAAACAAGCTTTTTTACTATTCGAGAAAAACCTTGACATCATATTATAAAAATTAATGAAGAAATTATTTATATTCGAATAGCAAGGTGGCCTGTAAATTCCAAACAAAATTAAATTCATTTGTTTAAAATTAAACATCATTAAATACCGTAATTTTTAGTATATATTAAAACATTTTATACGTGTAATTAAGGGTTTTATTTTATACATAAAATATAACCTGGATTATATACACATACAAATTATTTTACCAAATTTAATAGAATTTAATTGTTATCAGTTATTGCATCAATCATAGACATAACATCACCTTAATATTTACATTACTATTACATTATTAACAATTGAAAATTAGAAATCATCATAATAATACCAATTGCTGTCCCAAGTCAATTTGTAACAGTGTACATAACTGTTAAGTGTGTACTAAAGTTGTGCCTTGCGGAACAACAACAGTGTTACCAATATAAAATGAACAATTAACAGCACAAAAAATTAAATACATAAAAATAAACCGAGATTTAATACACAATTAATAATAATAATACAATAAAAACTACCCGAAACACTATTATAATGTATATTAGAGGAAATATGTACTTAAAAGCGTATTATTGAATCAAATTAGGGTACAGCAAACATCAATATATTAATACAAAACTAACAGTACAAAACTACCTCTCTAAATTTTACATTAAAAATCAACTTAAGTGCATATAAATACATTGTTTATACAAAGTACTAACTCATGTTATGCCTGCTTAATATGGTATTTGTACATAAGATTAGAAATAATTTCAACGCTAAGAATAATTACAGTTCAATGTTCAGATGATGTATTTATTTCTGTCTGATTTCTGCAACAAATCCAAGTCGCAGGTAATATGTTCTAAAAAATTTCGTTACCCTCGAAAATGGTGATATATATTAGTATATGTGTAGTGAACGGTTGATACTGCCACCGCACTGCCAGATAAATGTTGACATAACATAGTGTTCCACCGTCGAGTGAACGGTTGATACTGCCACGGGACTGCCAGATAAATGTTGACATAACGAGTGTTCCACCGTCGAGTGAACGGTTGATACTGCCACGGGACTGCCAGATAAATGTTGACATAACATAGTGTTCCACCGTCGAGTGAACGGTTGATACTGCCACGGGACTGCCAGATAAATGTTGACATAACATAGTGCTCCACCGTCGAGTGAACGATTGATACTTCCACCCGACTGCCAGATAAATGTTGACATAACATAGTGTTCCACCGTCGAGTGAACGGTTGATACTGTCACCGGACTGCCAGATAAATGTTGACATAACATAGTGTTCCACCGTCGAGTGAACGGTTGATACTGCCTCCGGACTGCCAGATAAATGTTGACATAACATAGTGTTCCACCGTCGAGTGAACGGTTGATACTGTCACCGGACTGCCAGATAAATGTTGACATAATAGTGTTCCACCGTCGAGTGAACGGTTGATACTGCCCCCAGGACTGCCAGATAAATGTTGACATAACATAGTGTTCCACCGTCGAGTGAACGGTTGATACTGCCTCCAGACTGCCAGATAAATGTTGACATAACATAGTGTTCCACCGTCGAGTGAACGGTTGATACTAACTCCAGATTGCCAGATAAATGTTGACATAACATAGTGTTCCACCGTCGAGTGAACGGTTGATACTGTCACCGGACTGCCAGATAAATGTTGACATAATAGTGTTCCACCGTCGAGTGAACGGTTGATACTGCCTCCGGACGGCCAGATAAATGTTGACATAACATAGTGTTCCACCGTCGAGTGAACGGTTGATACTACCACCGGACTGCCAGATAAATGTTGACATAATAGTGCTCCACCGTCTAGTGAACGATTGATACTACCACTGGACTGCCAGATAAATGTTGACATAATAGTGTTCCACCGTCGAGTGAACGATTGATACTACCACTGGACTGCCAGATAAATGTTGACATAACATAGTGTTCCACCGTCGAGTGAACGGTTCATACTGTCACCGGACTGCCAGATAAATGTTGACATAACATAGTGTTCCACCGTCGAGTGAACGGTTGATACTGCCTCCGGACTGCCAGATAAATGTTGACATAACATAGTGTTCCACCGTCGAGTGAACGGTTGATACTGTCACCGGACTGCCAGATAAATGTTGACATAACATAGTGTTCCACCGTCGAGTGAACGGTTGATACTGCCTCCAGACTGCCAGATAAATGTTGACATGACATAGTGTTCCACCGTCGAGTGAACGGTTGATACTGTCACCGGACTGCCAGATAAATGTTGACATAATAGTGTTCGACCATCGAGTGAACGGTTGATACTGCCTCCGGACTGCCAGATAAATGTTGACATAACATAGTGTTCCACCGTCGAGTGAACGGTTGATACTGTCACCGGACTGCCAGATAAATGTTGACATGACATAGTGTTCCACCGTCGAGTGAACGGTTGATACTACCACCGGACTGCCAGATAAATGTTGACATAACATAGTGCTCCACCGTCTAGTGAACGATTGATACTACCACTGGACTGCCAGATAAATGTTGACATAACATAGTGTTCCACCGTCGAGTGAACGGTTGATACTGTCACCGGACTGCCAGATAAATGTTGACATAACATAGTGTTCCACCGTCGAGTGAACGGTTCATACTGTCACCGGACTGCCAGATAAATGTTGACATAACATAGTGTTCCACCGTCGAGTGAACGGTTGATACTGCCTCCGGACTGCCAGATAAATGTTGACATAACATAGTGTTCCACCGTCGAGTGAACGGTTGATACTGTCACCGGACTGCCAGATAAATGTTGACATAATAGTGTTCCACCGTCGAGTGAACGGTTGATACTGCCCCCGGACTGTCAGATAAATGTTGACATAACATAGTGTTCCACCGTCGAGTGAACGGTTGATACTGCCTCCAGACTGCCAGATAAATGTTGACATAATAGTGTTCCACCGTCGAGTGAACGGTTGATACTGCCTCCGGACTGCCAGATAAATGTTGACATAACATAGTGTTCCACCGTCGAGTGAACGATTGATACTACCACTGGACTGCCAGATAAATGTTGACATAACATAGTGTTCCACCGTCGAGTGAACGGTTGATACTACCACCGGACTGCCAGATAAATGTTGACATAACATAGTGTTCCACCGTCGAGTGAACGGTTGATACTGCCACCGGACTGCCAGATAAATGTTGACATAACATAGTGTTCCACCGTCGAGTGAACGGTTGATACTGCCACGGGACTGCCAGATAAATGTTGACATAACATAGTGCTCCACCGTCGAGTGAACGGTTGATACTGTCACCGGACTGCCAGATAAATGTTGACATAACATAGTGCTCCACCGTCGAGTGAACGGTTGATACTGCCACGGGACTGCCAGATAAATGTTGACATAACATAGTGTTCCACCGTCGAGTGAACTGTTGATACTGCCACGGGACTGCCAGATAAATGTTGACATAACATAGTGCTCCACCGTCGAGTGAACGGTTGATACTGCCTCCAGACTGCCAGATAAATGTTGACATAATAGTGTTCCACCGTCGAGTGAACGGTTGATACTGCCTCCGGACTACCAGGTTACAACGAGTCAGAAAATCCCAGCCAGCGATGTCTAGCGGCGGCCGCGCCAAGTTCGTTTCGTCTGTGTCTAGTTATTTCCCTATACCTTTTCGCTTCTTATATATTTGTGTATTCATTGGCGAACCGTAGCGCAGAACGGTCTCAGGAGTAAGGGGAAGGTTCCTCCACCACAATTCAGTGTTCACAGACACCGCGAGGCACTGTCTTGCATAGCATTCCTACATAACATTTATATTCGTTATAGTTTTATGAATATGAATTACCGATTGGTCAACGAAATGTCTATTGAATATAGCTTAGTTTTGTGTGGTTATGGTGACATGAGGAACCATTTTTATTTATGCGGACTTCAATCAAAGCTTTCTTAAAACCTTTTGCAATACACCTCTCTCTATTTTATAGAGATCATAGGTGATTGATGATTGAAAAATAGAATAAACAGCAGTCTGCCGGGTTTACGTTTGTAGACACAATTTTAATACAATGTTTATTTATTTGTAATGTTTTAATTAGTAGGCATATTTGATATGTCTGTGTATGATTTAATTCCAAGTTATGTATTGTTATTTCTTATTGAGGTCAACATTGTTATAATAAACTCCCGCAGAAATGGAAAGACAATTCAGATTTAAAGACATTTAAAACTAAAGTAAAAGGCCACCCATACACGTACAGTAGCATTGACTCACCCACCCATACACATACACTAGCATTGACCCACCCACCCATACACGTTGTGATCACTCAAAAATTTAGTGATTTAAAATGGGCTCTGATAAAAATATGTCTTTTTGTCGTGTTACATGCTTAATATATGTCAAAGCATATGACTCGCAACACTTTGGCAGAAAGTGTATTTTAAAGAGTAAAGATTGTGTTAAGGCCTTACATCAAGTCTTAACGACCTTCTAGGAAAAGACTCTCCTCGTACGAGCAAGTATATAGAGTTGACTAATTTTGTGTTACAACTAAACTAATAGTAATAATTTATTATCCAGTACCTTTCTTTGTGTACACTCACCCACCCATACACGTACAGTGGTATTGACCAACTTGCCTACCCATACACGTACAGTGGTATTGACCAACCCGCCCACCCATACACGTACAGTGGAATTGACCCACTCGCCCACTCATATTCGCACGATCTACCGGGGTTGTTTAAAGAGATTTCATATTTGTATTCATTGCCCACATTGAGTTATGGAAAGGGAGGGGAGTATGGGAGCACAATGACTGCTTTGTGCAACACTACAAATGTTTGCCGCTACAAAGGAAACCCATAAACCTGAGTCACAGTCGCTCTTCAATGGCCTAATTATTATGTGACTGCTTTGACATAGGTTTTGAAATACAACCACCACGCCTATCGAAAGACCACCGGGATTTACGAGCGATTCTCAGAAGAAATGTGTGTTTTATTGTTGCTGTTACAAGTATATACGCGGTCACCACAGTAAATCTAGTGGTTAGTCGCCCTTAAGCGCTCCCTTTGCACTAAATACTGGGTCTTTACGAGCGGCTCCGGCGGTAGGAACGTCGGTAATGGAACAACAGCGGTAAATCGGTAGAAAGTCGTAAAGACCGGGAGAGGAACGGCAGATTGCCGACACACGGGAAGGTGACCTTGATGACAGCTAACTGCTGGGAGGTCCTCGTAATAATCTAGACTGTAGACATCTAGGTTATTAAAAATATATAACGGGACTATTTGGTTATTATTACTCATTTAAGTCACTGATCTACTGGAGAGGGAATAGGGTAAATTTCCTCCCAACCCCAAATATAAAGCACAATAACCCATTTAAAGTCGCATTGATCAATTTATTTAAATACAGTTTAATTGGTGTGAAATAAATATGATTTTATTCATAAAGTGGTTTTATCGGATAAAAGCTGTGTGCGGGTATAGATTGTCGTACGCGTCAGCTCATTGCAACCGTAATGTCGCTAGCGAGTCGTCGCCACAGAGCACAGAATAAGAATAGAGTCGCCATCCCTATAGAACTAACATTACCGCCATATGCATTTGGGCAACTTGCTCAGTTTGGTCGTCAGGCGAGTGAAAATATTTAGTGCGCGTGTTTTATTAAAACTGTGATGTGATTGATACACTTACAACTGAGTGAAAATTATGACATTTTATAGAGTGATAGAAAATCGTTGAGTGGTGATGATTCTAAAAATCCTTAAATATTATAGGCCACTGTTTTATTTAAGGATAATACGATACAAGTAAACTCACCAATACAAATATTATGGTGCCATAATTTTTGTGCATTTTGCACTTGTAGACTATTGAAATACATTTGTGCATTTTGTGCTTATATTGTAATACATTTGTGCATTTTGTACTTGTATTGTAATACATTTGTGCATTTTGTGCTTATATTGTAATACATTTGTGCATTTTGTACTTGTATTGTAATACATTTGTGCATTTTGTGCTTATATTGTAATACATTTGTGCATTTTGCACTTGTATTGAAATACACTTGTGCATTTTGCACTTGTATTGAAATACATTTGTGCATTTTGTGCTTATATTGTAATACATTTGTGCATTTTGTACTTGTATTGTAATATATTTGTGCATTTTGTGCTTATATTGTAATACATTTGTGCATTTTGTACTTGTATTGTAATACATTTGTGCATTTTGTGCTTATATTGTAATACATTTGTGCATTTTGCACTTGTATTGAAATACATTTGTGCATTTTGTGCTTATATTGTAATACATTTGTGCATTTTGTACTTGTATTGTAATACATTTGTGCATTTTGTGCTTATATTGTAATACATTTGTGCATTTTGTACTTGTATTGTAATACATTTGTGCATTTTGTGCTTATATTGTAATACATTTGTGCATTTTGTACTTGTATTGTAATACATTTGTGCATTTTGTGCTTATATTGTAATACATTTGTGCATTTTGTACTTGTATTGTAATACATTTGTGCATTTTGTGCTTATATTGTAATACATTTGTGCATTTTGTACTTGTATTGTAATACATTTGTGCATTTTGTGCTTATATTGTAATACATTTGTGCATTTTGCACTTGTATTGAAATACATTTGTGCATTTTGTGCTTATATTGAAATACATTTGTGCATTTTGTGTTTATATTGTAATACATTTGTGCATTTTGTACTTGTATTGTAATACATTTGTGCATTTTGTGCTTATATTGTAATACATCTGTGCATTTTGCACTTGTATTGAAATACATTTGTGCATTTTGTGCTTATATTGTAATACATTTGTGCATTTTGTACTTGTATTATAATACATTTGTGCATTGTGTGCTTATATTGTAATAAATTTGTGTTGTGTGACGTTTACTTGTATTGTATATATACGAACACGTATTATGCTAATTAAAAAATTATTTATAATAATATAAAAAAGTCAGGTTTATATCAAACAGAGAGAATAGTCGCGGCTCCTGCAGTGGTCCCGCGGCCGGCTGTACGACGGACCGCGGCACCTGCAGTGGTACCACGGCCGGACCGCGGCACCTGCAGTGGTCCCACAACCGGCAGTACGACGGACCGCGGCACCTGCAGTGTTCCCACGGCCGGCTGTACGACGGACAGGATTTAGTCAGATTGCACAACTATGTAAATAATCGTTAGTTATAAAATAACATAATATTCTATTTATAATATATACACTTAGAATAACATGTTATATTATATTTTCTGAAAATATCTCTTTACATTTCAAACAGTTTTTCTGTATTCTATTAATATAGTTTCAATCTCAATATTGTAACAAAATTGGTATGATAATACATAAATAAAACATATTTTTTACCTTTGATTTTGATTGCTCATCAAATTGAGCTACATTGCTCGATCGAGACGCATTTCGCGCGCGCTTACATTTATTTATTAGCGCGGTTATTACGCATTTGTTTCACACATATTGCATACCGTTTTGAACATAAACGTCTATTACATGTATACAACGCAACATATTTTTTTATTTTTCACTCAGATGATGTTCTGGACATGACACGATGTTCAATCTTCTGGACATGACACTTTTCAACGCATACATCTTATACAGTTTGAACACAGATAATCCCATGAAAATAGAAGATTTTTATGAAAGAATAGTTGAAGATATGGTTGATGAAGTACCTAATGTTCAACCTGGACCTACAGGTGACACTGGTCACAGTCTTGTGCGTTTGCCTGGGCAAAAAATGCGGCTATGTTCAGTGTGCTCAGACCTTAAAAAAAATCCAGAAGCCATTTTTGGTGTGCTGGGTGTAATGTGGTGTACACCCACACTGCTACCACAAATTGCAGCATTTTTATAGGCCAAACTCATCAGGTAGGAAAAGGAGACATGAAAATGATTCTGACAAAGAGGCAATATAAAAATGACCCCCAAAAATTTGTGTATATAGTTCCTTATTTTGACATTTTTCAATTTTACCTTTGGTTTATCTACTATTGTGTATATATATATATATATATATATATATATATATATATATATATATATATATATATATATTTATTCCTGTTAAGATTCTGCAACTTTTGTACATTAGTGAAAATTGTGCTACATTATTGGTGGTTGACTTATATGTGTTCAAACTTAGAAGATTTGTTTGAAAAATTAACTTTTCAACTTTTCCGAAGATACTACATGCACCAACTTCATTGGTAAGTGCTAATTTATATTCCTTCTAATTATTTGTATCTTTGTGAACAAAATGATATGCAGCACTCTATATTTAGTGAATGGGAATAAATTTTTATGATTTAAAAAAAAAAAACCTTACGAAACCATCAAAATCGCGTAGCGTTTTAAGGTAATATACAAGGCGTATATAGGGTTTGAAAAATTAAAATTCTTTACAAATATTTTATTTGATCGGATTACAAATTTGAATCAACCGATGAAAGAAGACAGACGGCCAGATAGAAATAAAATTGTTCAAAGTCAAGTAAGCATTGGATAACATGCACGCTCAATCCGGATATAACCATCATACCAACCATCAATGTTATCATATGTTTTATTATTTTTGTAAATATGTAATTTTTGTATAATGTTTTCAATGTGACTGTTTTGACAACGTACAATGGATGAGAACATGGAGTTCTTACTCTAAAATATTCAAAGATTCAAAGATTTATTTGGCCATTCAGTACATTGCAATACAATAAGCTAAGTCAAAAGATATTATTCTAAGTATTTAATAAATACTAATCATGCTAAAAAATAAAACCAAACTAAAAAAAGCACAAAATCACACATGCTAAAACTAGTAAATTATATCAATATATAGATTATCTAAAACTAGCAAGTTACACAGCTAAAATAAATAAAAACATATCCTGTATGAATAATAAAAAAATACTCTAAAACCGGTGATCCAATAAATAGGATTTGTAGCTGAAGACGACAAAGGTACGTTAACCTTCTTATTTGTTAAGATATATGTGAACAATATAATAAAACACTGTAGTATCTATTGCGTCCGTTTTAAAACAGATAACAAACTAACATGTGAAGTTATTAATTCTCCCATAATAACTTTCCATAATAAACTTCATAAGTTTCCCGTTCTGAATCATATGAGTTCGTGGATATTCCGTGACGGTGCAGACCACCGTACGGTGTGAACGCAGTTTGGCAGACCGCAAATGTGGCTTGAGAACTGATGAAATGAAATGAGGATATTCTTGATTTACGTGGGGAAGTTAAGACTATTTACATGGGGAAGTAGTCCTCTCTTCCACCACAATGACCGAATTATAAACCTGATGAACCTGTTAGATTTAATAACTTAGTAATTCTCATGAATCTCATAGGATCTTTTTTAAATAAATGATATAACATTCTGTAATTAATTCAATTATTTAAGGAAACTATAAGTTGGCATTGAATGTTTTTATTTGAAAAAAAACATAAAGTAGATAAATAAATAAGGTTAGAGGAATTCTGACTTGATAAGCAAAAATTAATTCTGACTTTTGGGCTTTTGTACCTTCGTACTTATGGCTATACACATTGTTCGTGACAATACAAATCCTGAATATTATATATTTATTCAATGTATAAGAAAATAATGTTTTAAATAATTTTGATTATTTTTAAATATGTTTTAACTAACAAAAACATTTTAAATTAATTAATATATTTTAGTAACTTTTTAAACATTTTAAATAATTTTATTGAATGTTACAATTTTGCCAATCAATTGCAAACTATTTATAAGAAATATACACAGTTTTGTTTTCGTCAAATTGAAATTTTTTTTTGAAAATAGTAGAAATAACTTTTGATTAGCCACCTTCTCACTCTCAAAAAGATAACATAGATGTATAGATAACATGATGTATAGATAACATGATGTATAGATAACATAGATGTATAGATAACATGATGTATAGATAACATGATGTATAGATAACATGATGTATAGATAACATGATGTATAGATAACATAGATGTATAGATAACATGATGTATAGATAACATGATGTATATATAACATGATGTATAGATAACATAGATGTACAGAGATCCATGCTAGTTAATGAAGGAACAATCGATAATGTGGTAATATTGGTAGTGCAAATATAGTAGCTGTTGATGATATGGTAACTGATTGATCTTATTGTAGCCGAACAGATTTGAAAGTTAAACGATTATAACCCAGATAAACAATAAGTAGAACAACAATGTTTGATAGTACTGTATTTGGTATCATACTTAACAATAATAAGAAATTATAATGCACATCGAACAATTAATTGTTTTAGTTTAATGATGCCTCCAAATACTTAGTTATGTAAAGATAATGACATGACAATTTTAAGAAAGCGAGAAGGTATAAAGAATATTGTGATATGTAAGTAGGGATGTATAAGTGGTGGAGGCCAATATTAAGAGGTGTATGCTATGTAGAAACTATCTTATATACAAATAAATATTAGGATCTTGTATATCTATCTCTCTACAAGTACTTCGAACAGAATACAACTAAGCAGTCTTGGGACTTTCTTTAGAAAGAAAGACAGTTTTGATTGAATATATTGTATTTATTTATTTATGAAATAATACATTCAATTTAAATAATTTATTTAAAATAAGTACGGTAAAGAATTTTGAATTTATAATTTAACTATAGCAAAAAATTTATTAGTGATTTATGAAATGGTAAGACTGACAACATTAGTAATTTTTATTTGATAACAGTTATATTGATTTAATTCACAATCGCCTAAGTGCAACACAACAATCCAAATATGACAAATTATTAAGTTACTAATTGACCTAGAATGGTAAAACCGATTCTAGGACATAAAATAACTACAATTGGGATATACAAAGAGTAAACAACGAAAGCAATAAAACAAATGTTGACGCTGTTATTGGGGCAAACACAAGAAGCAGACAATCCAAGGACTGACATTTAGACGGTCGTAAACGAGTCTGGCTGGGTCTTGACATAAAACTGGACAGAGTTGACGAATTCAATTTGAGAGTATATATTCAGATTACGTAGTCTTTTAAAAGTTAACCCAGCCTTTTAAAACACTTCCAATATTATGGCGAATAAAAATCAGCGTATCAAGCTACATCTAGCACTTATGGTTTACTGTATGTGTTGTTTATTAGTACATTTGTTATTAGTTGTAATAAGAAGTTTATTGTAGTTTTAATAGACTTAAAGTAATTGTAATACGTTCAGCGATGGAGTGTAGTGAAGAAGATACATTGTATTTATCGAGGGTTACAAAAGCCGCTCTCTTGTGGAATTTAGATCTCTTTTGGTGACATGCGGGTAAAATTATTGTAGGATATATACCGCTTACATACTGAAACTTCAGACTCAGCTTAATACTGTACCACAATTTCTTCTTTTACAGAAATAATTCTTGCCAACATCATGTCTCATTCCTTTCCTTTTCATAATTGTTGCTAAATAAAGATAAATGCATGTAGCCGCTGCTCTTTTCTGTGAACTGGCCATGTAGAAATTTTTAAACTGTAGAACATCTATCCAAAATACAATACAACAGCACAGCACTTGAAATTGAATTAAAGCACGTGATCTGTTGTCGATATACTTAACCAGAGTTATGGTTCGGCGAAAATGTTACTAGACGATGCTCGGTTCGAGGTGATAAAGTTGTGACAAAATTAATCCGTAACTCCGAACAGAGCAGATGAGATGTAAATCAGTGCTCGGCTCGGTAGTGTGTGGCCGGCTTAAGTCCCACGTAGGCCACAATCAATTCTATGAATCGTTTCATTCCTGTGCAAAAAAATTTTAATCAGACTCTCTTATTTAAAAATAAGCACAAATGTTAAAGTTTTAACAATCTCTCCTGCGTTGAATTGAATTAGACAAGTTGGTAATGAGGAGTGTAGAAGGAAAAGCCCAACAAAACACTGGTTTGTATAGAGAAAGAAAGCTACAACAGCTTAAGATCAACTAACTGTAATATGTTGGGACCATATAGGAAAAGTAGGAGTTATGTATTTGCATGGTGGATGGAAGTCTGGCTGTGATAGGTTGGGATATACAGCCATACTAGTTCTAAGTTGAACCCTACCCATAATTCTTTCAGCCAAATGAACCATATATTAATCTTATACTCCTTTCAAACCTTATCATATTTTTCCGAGTTTTTATACTCAAAAGAAGATATTCCCTTGTACTTGTTCAAAGTTCAACTCTGTCCGTAGTCCTGTTAACATAATGAACCTTTATTATTACTTGTACTTTTTTCCATATTATCAAATTTCTCCAAGTTTTAATACTCCAAAAAGATATTCTCGCATACTTTATCTAAATTAAACTCAATTTAAAGCCCTATTGACCAACTCAAGCAAGACCGATCATACATTTTAATAATTGTAACAACTCTTTTCTAACTTTATCGAATTTTTTTTTAAAGTTATTATATTAGAAAGTGCAAGATCAACACGAAAAATCAGGACACGCCAGGAGAGGCTTGATGTACTCTTCCTAACTTAATCGAATTTTCTCAAGTTTTAGTTTAGAAAGTGTTACATCAACACGAAATACAGTGTTACTTGACAAATGCAAACCCACACTACAACGGATGGACTGCCATTAGCGACCCAAACATAAATTTCCGACATTTGTAAATGTCAGGATATGTATTATTTATGTATTTTCTGCCCAAATCATCATATTCAAATCACCATCATCCAGTCAATGGCACGACACTACTGTATAGCGCAATCCGTAAACAACCACTTTTCAGTCCTTTTTTTATCGTTTTATCGACTGATTTAAAAGAGAAGACCATGCCTTATGTACGTTCTGCTTACAACTAAACAAATAGAAGATGTAAAGGCAATCAGACCTCCTTTCAAAGGTAAATATACAACGTTGAAGTAGTATCTACAGTACTCAGTATGGAACAGAGTAGAAATAAGTTTATTGAACATAAGTTTAACATTGCTTTGATTTAAAGGGAATATTTATTGCATTACTATAAAGTAATATTTGTATAAATGGTTTTTAACACACTATTTCGTGTATAAATAGTGACCAATGGTGAATGAGATAGCTTTCCATGAATGAATGACACAAACTCCATTGAACAGTTTTCTTATTCAAGTCATTACGGTACATAAAACAAACAAATACATGAAAAAAACATGCATATTTTCAATATTTACGATTTTCTAGATATCCAAAAGATGAAACCCTAAAAAGCATGGGTTATTGCTACAAAGAGCCAACTTCAATCTTTCGGACACGGTCCTCTTATTTATTACATTTATTGTAATAACTTGGATCAGATTAGAACATATTTATCATCAAGTTTTTACAATAAATTAATTTTGCAATTGTCAAATTATAGTATAATTATACAGTCAAAGTCTAGTATTTGTAGTAAATTTCTCATTGTAATCTTCATTATATATCTGTCATTGTTTTGTGAGTCACAGCTGTATTTGATAGATTATTTTATAACCAGAAATTGTCTATATATATATATATATATATATATATATGTGTGTGTGTGTGTGTATATTTAAGCCAAACACTACTTGTCTACTCACTCACTCATCACGAAATCTCAAAAAATCACAGAACGAATTTAAACGGAATTTTATTTGTAGTTAGCGTTAGTACCGAAGGGACCCTCTAAGAAAGGATTTTACGAAATTCCAATCCTAAGGGGTACAAACAGCCCCTAAAAATTTCCTTTTATCCATAAAAATAACATTGGGTTGATTTTAGTAAATTAATAACAGCTGTTTTTTAAATAAATAAACATGTTTATTTTGTATATTTGACATCACGCTCTCGATGCATTTAAGAGTTTAATCTTCAGCTATTAAACAAAAACAAATAAAATAAAAACGTATGAAATAGTCTAAGTAATATCATATATTAATAAATCAATAGCAACGCAAGTAGAGTGAGTGAAATACTGTAAATGAATTCAATATTGTGATTTTAAGTTATACAGATAATCTACTACTATTTGTAATCAAAGTCGCGTGCCGAGGCCGGAGGGCGAGGTGTATCGAGCGCATGGAGAGTTTGGGTTGGTACACGAAGCGTTCAGGGGTGTCCCTAGTACTGTTATATGATTTGTTTGGACTTATTAGGTAATTTATGTGATTGTTTATGCAAGCAGATATAATTCTGCTATTTCATTTTTTTTAATTAAAGTTGTTTTTTTATTATTCATTTTTAATATTGAAGTAATTACTGTTATACTTTCAAATGTGTAATGAGTAGGCATATTAAGTATAGAAATTGTATACCAAAATTCCAGAAAACACACTGTAACATGTATTAAGAACCTGTTTTAAATTATGAAAACTACCTGAAAATCGATAAGGTATTGTTTTGTTACTTTTGAAATAAATTCATCGACAGTTTATATAGCCTATATATATAGGGCGTATGTTTCACATTTTCACGCATGTGTTACATATTTATTTGAATAAAGGTACTAATAGTTCGTGAAAGTTGTTTTTTTCATTCCTTTTTGGGACGATTTATTCTGCGAATGATTTCATTTCGTTCAAAATTAAACGCATACTAACCTAGGACTGTATTACCAAGTGATGTTTAACTTAATTTTCCCAAAACAACTCGTATATGCTTCAAAAGCCTTCGAAACGCATATAGTGTCATATGACAGAGCGTCTGGGTTGACTGGATGGTAGTGGGGGTAGCCGCTTGGTGCCGGACCGCTGTCCTGCCACACAACGTTAGTTTATACATCGATGGTGAGTCCATCCGCCAAATGTCGCCTCCTCATCTGAACATTGTATTATGCTGGGTGAGTCCATCCGCCAAATGTCGCCTCCTCATCTGAACATTGTATTATGCTGGGTGAGTCCATCCGCACTAATGTAGTCTCCTCATCTGAACATTGCATTATGCTGTGTGAGTCCATCCATACGAATGTAGTCTCCTCATCTGAACATTGTATTATGCTGGGTGAGTCCATCCGTACGAATGTAGTCTCCTCATCTGAACATTGTATTATGCTGTGTGAGTCCATCCGTACGAATGTAGTCTCCTCATCTGAACATTGTATTGTGCTGGGTGAGTCCATCCGTACGAATGTAGTCTCCTCATCTGAACATTGTATTATGCTGTGTGAGTCCATCCGTACGAATGTAGTCTCCTCATCTGAACATTGTATTATGCTGGGTGAGTCCATCCGTACGAATGTAGTCTCCTCATCTGAACATTGTATTATGCTGTGTGAGTCCATCCGTACGAATGTAGTCTCCTCATCTGAACATTGTATTATGCTGGGTGAGTCCATCCATACGAATGTAGTCTCCTCATCTGAACATTGTATTATGCTGTGTGAGTCCATCCGTACGAATGTAGTCTCCTCATCTGAACATTGTATTATGCTGTGTGAGTCCATCCATACGAATGTAGTCTCCTCATCTGAACATTGTATTATGCTGGGTGAGTCCATCCGTACAAATGTTGTCTCCTCATCTGAACATTGTATTATGCTGGGTGAGTCCATCCGTACAAATGTAGTCTCCTCATCTGAACATTGTATTATGCTGGGTGAGTCCATCCGCACTAATGTAGTCTCCTCATCTGAACATTGTATTATGCTGTGTGAGTCCATCCATACGAATGTAGTCTCCTCATCTGAACATTGTATTATGCTGGGTGAGTCCATCCGCACGAATGTAGTCTCCTCATCTGAACATTGTATTATGCTGGGTGAGTCCATCCGTACAAATGTAGTCTCCTCATCTGAACATTGTATTATGCTGGGTGAGTCCATCCGTACAAATGTAGTCTCCTCATCTGAACATTGTATTATGCTGGGTGAGTCCATCCGTACAAATGTAGTCTCCTCATCTGAACATTGTATTATGCTGGGTTAGTCCATCCCTACGAATGTAGTCTCCTCATCTGAACATTGTATTATGCTGGGTTAGTCCATACCTACGAATGTAGTCTCCTCATCTGAACATTGTATTATGCTGGGTGAGTCCATCCATACGAATGTAGTCTCCTCATCTGAACATTGTATTATGCTGGGTGAGTCCATCCTACGAATGTAGTCTCCTCATCTGAACATTGTATTATGCTGGGTGAGTCCATCCGTACGAATGTAGTCTCCTCATCTGAACATTGTATTATGCTGGGTGAGTCCATCCATACGAATGTAGTCTCCTCATCTGAACATTGTATTATGCTGTGTGAGTCCATCCGTACGAATGTAGTCTCCTCATCTGAACATTGTATTATGCTGGGTGAGTCCATCCGTACGAATGTAGTCTCCTCATCTGAACATTGTATTATGCTGTGTGAGTCCATCCGTACGAATGTAGTCTCCTCATCTGAACATTGTATTATGCTGGGTGAGTCCATCCATACGAATGTAGTCTCCTCATCTGAACATTGTATTATGCTGTGTGAGTCCATCCGTACGAATGTAGTCTCCTCATCTGAACATTGTATTATGCTGGGTTAGTCCATCCGTACGAATGTAGTCTCCTCATCTGAACATTGTATTATGCTGGGTGAGTCCATCCGTACGAATGTAGTCTCCTCATCTGAACATTGTATTATGCTGGGTGAGTCCATCCGTACAGAATGTAGTCTCCTCATCTGAACATTGTATTATGCTGGGTTAGTCCATCCCTACGAATGTAGTCTCCTCATCTGAACATTGTATTATGCTGGGTGAGTCCATCCGTACAAATGTAGTCTCCTCATCTGAACATTGTATTATGCTGGGTGAGTCCATCCGTACAAATGTAGTCTCCTCATCTGAACATTGTATTATGCTGGGTTAGTCCATCCGTACGAATGTAGTCTCCTCATCTGAACATTGTATTATGCTGGGTGAGTCCATCCGTACAAATGTAGTCTCCTCATCTGAACATTGTATTATGCTGGGTGAGTCGATCCGTACAAATGTAGTCTCCTCATCTGAACATTGTATTATGCTGGGTTAGTCCATACCTACGAATGTAGTCTCCTCATCTGAACATTGTATTATGCTGGGTGAGTCCATCCCTACGAATGTAGTCTCCTCATCTGAACATTGTATTATGCTGGGTGAGTCCATCCGTACGAATGTAGTCTCCTCATCTGAACATTGTATTATGCTGGGTGAGTCCATCCGTACGAATGTAGTCTCCTCATCTGAACATTGTATTATGCTGGGTGAGTCCATCCGCACGAATGTAGTCTCCTCATCTGAACATTGTATTATGCTGGGTGAGTCCATCCGTACAAATGTCGCCTCCTCATCTGAACATTGTATTATGCTGGGTGAGTCCATCCGTACAAATGTAGTCTCCTCATCTGAACATTGTATTATGCTGGGTGAGTCCATCCGCACTAATGTAGTCTCCTCATCTGAACATTGTATTATGCTGGGTGAGTCCATCCGTACAAATGTCGCCTCCTCATCTGAACATTGTATTATGCTGGGTGAGTCCATCCGTACAAATGTAGTCTCCTCATCTGAACATTGTATTATGCTGGGTGAGTCCATCCGCACTAATGTAGTCTCCTCATCTGAACATTGTATTATGCTGGGTGAGTCCATCCGTACAAATGTCGCCTCCTCATCTGAACATTGTATTATGCTGGGTGAGTCCATCCGTACAAATGTAGTCTCCTCATCTGAACATTGTATTATGCTGGGTGAGTCCATCCGCACTAATGTAGTCTCCTCATCTGAACATTGTATTATGCTGGGTGAGTCCATCCGTACAAATGTAGTCTCCTCATCTGAACATTGTATTATGCTGGGTGAGTCCATCCGCACTAATGTAGTCTCCTCATCTGAACATTGTATTATGCTGGGTGAGTCCATCCGTACAAATGTCGCCTCCTCATCTGAACATTGTATTATGCTGGGTGAGTCCATCCGTACAAATGTAGTCTCCTCATCTGAACATTGTATTATGCTGTGTGAGTCCATCCATACGAATGTAGTCTCCTCATCTGAACAGTGTTTTATGCAACTAATACTCATTTATGTGACCAAAATAACATTTTACATGCAATAGTTATATCTTAATTTACTATAATTTTAGTAAAATGTCAGTAGCTTCCACCAAGTTCAAGGTGCGACTGCTGAGAGGATGTGTGTAGAGAATCGGATATGAATGTTAGTGCGGAATTATGCAGCTTCCTTCCATTCTATACTGTACGTGTTTAGCTAGCTGTATATGGGTTAAGTCAACTATGTGTGAAGTTCTTATTTTTGCTGTATGTAAGTAAACAGTTTTTTACAACCTCTCTTGAAAATTAACGAACTCTTATAATGTTGCATGAAATAACTCAGAATAATTTTACACTATTAATTTAAACAATGTTATTATACCGGGTGGCTAATAAGTCAGTTGAGAAATGTGCATTCTGTGAAATAATACACAACAAGGTGGATTAAATATCTATTATTAGTTAGGAAATAAAAAAACAACATCTAACACATTATAAGTTAACTAAAATTATGTCCAATCTTATTTCAAAATGTGCTCGAAGTGGTATCCACAATCTTGCATGCTTTGCATCTTTTCAACACTGACTTACAATTTCTGCCATAAATTGTCCGTGAACTGTTGTTAACTTTCTATTAGTTGTTTATCGAATAACAATAAACACACTAACAACTATAAAATTTAACCTCAAACTAAAAAAAACAGCAATTACTAATCAAACGACAACGACCACTATCAGTGGTATGGTTTGTAACAACAGATAACCTTAAAAATTGCTAGCCTTGCGTATTGTTTCATTGAATGCATATTTGTGTGGCAGTGACAACTACAGGACTGGGAGACACAGAACAGAACGTTTGAGCACTTGCCCTCAGAAGCAGGTGTTCATCTTTACAACAGACTGCCCAATTCTATGAAAATCGCCACAAATCCGAAAGCCTTCAAAACTCAAAGCCTCAAAACCTAACCTAAACTTAAAGGCTTTTTAGCCTATCATGCATTTATTTTATGCTGTGGACGAGTTTTTGTCGAACAACTGGAAGACCGTATAGTTAGTTGGTAAGCTGACACCGATGCTGGGAATGGGATTAATTAGAAGAGTGGATGTTTTCTAAATCTGTATGTATGAGTGAATTTTGTATGAGTGATTGATAACAAAGTATAGTTATTTTAAAACGATTCTGACTTTTGCAATGCATTTATATATGTACTTACTCCAATAAAAACTGATTCGATTTGATTTATCAACTGACTTATGGGCCACCCCCTATTTAAGATGTTATTGTATTTTTAAACGGTTCATCATTAACATGTTTTGTGATCAAATTTGTTCATACATACAAAATTTACCAACAAATAAAATAGAAGAATAATTAAAAAAAAAGTAAATTTATTATTGTCTGAGGTCTCATTGTGAAGAGATTTGCTCTTACCATCCCTGGCCTTGAGTTAGCCTACAGCAGTCTTTTTGGCCACAGTATCAAATTAAGTTTACAATAATCCTAATAAATGAGGAAGTTGGGTGGAACCCAAACACCTGGACCTGTCTTATATAGACGTAGGTGGTCGTAGGACTGGTTCTGTGTCGCCTGGTCAATGTAACCACAGCCTCCATAAGCTGGAATGTGAATGTAAATTCTAGCTTGAATGAAATTTTGTTTTAAATTGAAATAGTGAAAGGATGTGTGTCTATATAACAGTCATATCGTGCCATTGACTGTTTTTGAAAGACACATGTCCCCTACAGTTCTTGGCGATCAAAGAGCTATAAGTTTGTTTATACATCGATGGTTTTGGTCAACGGGGGCTGGGGGAGGGGGATTCCGCCACGGCTCTCGAGGACACTGATTTTAATTATAAGGTAGCCTACTAGGGGACACCCCTGCATGCTTCGCATGCCAACCCCGATGCTCGCTGCAATCGATACACCTCGGCCTCCGGCCTCGGCATGTAACTATTCAATGCAAAAAATAGGAGATTAACTATATAACGTAAAATCACAATATTAAATTTAGTTACAGTATCTCACTCACACTAATTGCTTTGCCACCTATTTAGCCTATTTCAAGAGTGTTCATTTCATTTATTTTTCTTTAACAGCTGAAGATTAAACTCATAGTAAAATATTAAATAGTATAATGTCAAACATTCAAAATAGACATGTTTATTTATTTACAAAACAGCTGTTATTAATTTACTAAAATCAACCCAATGTTATCCTTATGGACCAATCTTTTAAGGGTGCTTTATACCCCTTAGGAGTACTTTATCAAGATGAAAATACTTTAGTTGTCCTATTTAAGTTCTAAAGAAACAGTGTACAAAATTTCAGCTCTCTACCTACATGGGAAGTTGGAGAATTAGTGATGAGTGAGTGAGTGAGGGCTTTGCCTTTTATAGACTATATATATATATAGATTGTGCTTAAATTAGTAATAAATTGGTTGTTAGTTCATGAAAGTGTAAAATGATCCACAATAGATTATATCATTTAAAAAGTAGTGCTTATGCAATTACTTATAAGCATGGGCCTTATAGGCTACCGTTTACTACCCTCAGAGTATACAATCACACTCTCTATGTTTATGATTGTATTCTCGGTATTACCTTCTACAGATGAAATAAAATCCCTCATTTCTATTACTTCAACTTTTATTGTTAAAAATATCCCAGTGGGGATTCAGCAAAAGACGCCTATTTCATTACAGTGATGTATATTGTAATCTAAATTTTTAAATCCTACATTTAGACTCCTGTCCTTGCTAATCCATCTATGGTAGACTATAACTTGAGAAGGAACTGTTTCAAGATGCATTTGATGAAGAAATCTAACGGTTGCCAACACTTGGAACATTTGCACAAGAAATATCAGCGCTCTTGAGACTCGTGCAATGTGGCACTGAGCCAAAAATGTACCGACTGACGTAAATAGTTTTAAATGAATAATTTCTGTAAACTCTGTGAATTATCGAAGTATAGAAATACATTTGTAAACATCTCCAACAAATCCACCCGCCCACCCATACACGTACAGTGGTATTGACTCACCCGCCCACCCATACACGTACAGTGGTATTGACCTACCCGCCCACCCTTACACGTACAGTGGTATTGACCCACCCACCAGCATATACACGTAGAGTGGTATTGATCCAAACGACCACCCATACACGTACAGTGGTATTGACCCACCCACCAGCTTATACACATAGAGTGGTATTGATCCACACGCCCACCCATACACGTACAGTGGTATTGACCCACCCACCAGCATATACACGTAGAGTGGTATTGATCCAAACGACCACCCATACACGTACAGTGGTATTGACCCACCCACCAGCATATACACGTAGAGTAGTATTGATCCAAACGACCACCCATACACGTACAGTGGTATTGACCCACCCACCAGCATATACACGTAGAGTGGTATTGATCCAAACGACCACCCATACACGTACAGTGGTATTGACCCACCCACCAGCATATACACGTAGAGTGGTATTGATCCAAACACCCACCCATACACGTACAGTGGTATTGACCCACCCACCAGCATATACACGAAGAGTGGTATTGATCCAAACGACCACCCATACACGTACAGTGGTATTGACCCACCCACCAGCATATACACGTAGAGTGGTATTGATCCAAACGACCACCCATACACGTACAGTGGTATTGACCCACCCACCAGCTTATACACATAGAGTGGTATTGATCCACACGCCCACCCATACACGTACAGTGGTATTGACCCACCCACCAGCTTATACACGTACAGTGGTATTTGTCCCCGCCATCACACAGCTAGTTGTAGTTTCAGCAAACTCACTGCATCATTAGTAGTCTACTCTTGAAAACCAATATTGTTAGACTAATGCAATAGAGAAACTAACAAACTGAATGATGAAAAACTACATAATTGTGCACCTTAATGGCTAACCATAAAACCCACCACTTGAGCCTCCTACCTTATCGAATAGTTCATTAGTTCTTGGCAAAATTATCACTTACGCTACTGTTAACTAGACAATTATAATTATCTTTATTATATATGTTTTACACGCCTAGAAAAGTTGAAATACTTAGGCTACCATTTAATAATTTATATGGGACACACACTCCCAAACACGTTCAGTGGTGATGACCCACCCATCCACCCACCCAAACACGTTCAGTGGTGATGACCCACCCATTCACCCACCCAAACACCTTCATTGGTGGTGACCCACCAACCCACCCAAACACGTTCAGTGGTGATGATCCACCCACTCTAACACGTACAGTGATGATGACCCACCCACCCAAACACCTTCATTGGTGGTGACCCACCCACCCACCCAAACATACAGTGGTGATGACCCACCCATTCACCCTAATACGTACAGTGGTGATGAAAAACACGTTCAGTGGTGATGACCCACCCACCCAAACACCTTCATTATTGGTGAACCACCCACCCACCCAAACACTTTCAGTGGTGATGACCCACCCACCCCAACACGTACAATGGTGATGACCCACCCATCCACCCACCAAAACACCTTCATTAACCACTACCTGTAGCCCCATACCCACCTGCTCACCCATACACGTACAGTGGTATTGACCCACCCACCCACCCATACACATACAATGGTATTGACCCACCCGCTCACCCATACACGTACAATGGTATTGAGAGGAACCAATAGTTATGTTCACACTTAAAGTTATTAGGATATTAGGCTTATACAACACAAGCAATAAAAAATAACTCATTGTAAATATACTTAACTGGCCTAGTATTTTAATGTATTTTCTTCAAAATATTTTGGTATAATCCTTTAGACTAATAATTAGATTCTTTAGATCAAAATAAAACCATTCCAAATGTATTTCCTATCTTATTTTTTACGTAGGGCTACAGCAGCCTATACTATTTACATAGGGCTACAGCAGCCTATACTATTTATCCTTAAAAGAATTATGTAAATAAAGACTGTTATGTATTACTTTACATATAAATCTGATCTTCAAACCTTTAGACTACAGTATTTAGTTAACAATCAGGGATCAAAATTGAGCTGGCAGTGTTAACAGAATACATTTGTTAAGTTCTAAAATTTAAATTAAAGCTTACTAAATTAAATTGAGTTGCTACAATTGCACTGGAACCCAACCCACGAATACGCTCTACTTCCTCGGGGAACTTTCCTGCATGCGATGTTTTTGCAACGTGTAATAGCTACATTACATTGTAAAGATGTGAGGATAGAGAGAGTAGAGAGAGAGAGACAAAGATACAAGCTACAAAGTAGCGGAGCCAGTTTTGATAAAGTGACCTCGTCGTTGTCTGAAGGAGGCGTCGTTGTGTCTTACCTAACCTCAAATGCTTTTGTCGCTGTGACTGCCAAGTTGCAATAATTGAATAATTCAATTTTTAGTTCGTTATCATTCGTTGCCGCATGTTTCAACTAATATTCAATTTTAACATTATAAAGACGCATGTGTGGTTAGTCTCACACATTATAAAGACAAATGTTAAAGTTTAGTCATCTGTTAAATTAGTTATATACATTTTTAATGATAGTTTAAAGTGTTCAAACTCGTTAATCTTCTACACATAGATGAAACGTATCCCAGATCAGTTAATACAGACCAACAATATTGTCCGATAAAATAATAATGGACACTTTTAAAAGTAAAAATCATCATTTATAAAGTTTACTTTTGATGGAATAGAAATCTTGTAAGTAGGATTGAAATGGAGATAAGAGTAATCAGTAGTCTCTTCATTTTTTGTAAGATCAAAAATAACTAAACATTTTGTTTCATTGCACTTGAAATTAATTTAAAAAGTGTTTTAAACTCTTAAAATAATCTGTTATTGGCAACAATCAACTTCTAACTGTAGCTTACAAAATCGTCTAAAACAACATTTGTTTGACCATTCAAATGAGCTATAAGTGAATTAGCATAGATAGGCGTATAAATAGAGTGGAATAAGCATCACTGTAACGATATAAGAATTGTTTGCTGAATCCGCACTGGGATCTTTTGAAAAATAAAAGTAGAAATTTTGAAATGAGGGATTTCATATCATCTGTAGAGAATACAATCATAAACATGCAGAGTATGACTAACTGTCAGCCCTTCCTGCACTACAGGGTTATTCACTGTGGTTCGCTCCAAACTATCACGTCAACCTGCTGCCGTTCTTCAAGGCAACAAAGTTTTTCTATAAGTCTGCTTTAGGGGAATTTCAACATGGTTATCTCAATATTGTAAATTTATTACTATTACTTATTACTATTTATCCTTTCCACCATCTTGTCTTACCGCGTGGAATGCGCCATTCCGCGTAAAATATGGAAATCCCTGAAGGACTACATTAGTATAAATAAGGAAAAATACCCCTCCTTCTAAACAGGATACATACCACCAAGGACATCTTACAGATATTTGTGGAGTGTGTTTTGGTATTTATTAATAAAAATATTCTATAATTGATCAAAATACTGTGGCTTTAATGTCAGTACCGACATTCTCAGCCATTCCTTTGCCACAATTGCTGAGGTATAACAATTGGTAATATAACAAAAATTTTTGTCTACACGACTTTTTAAGTACTTTTTCATGTTTGTGTAATTTTCTATTCTACAAACAGTGATGGCCAAATGTATTGAAACTAAAAAAATCCTTCCTCGACCTGAATCAATAATAATAGACTTTGAAACTGCTGCTATCACGTCTGTGCAACAAGTTCTAGGCAACGGCGTTAATGTCAAATATTTTTTTTTCATTTGTGCCAAAGCACTTGGAGGCACATCCAACAGTACGAACTTTCGAAACTACAAAGAGTCTGAAGAGTTTTGTGGGATGCTTGATGGTTTGGTTTTCCTTCCAGAAAAAGATGTACTACAGGGGATGCAGCTGCTGTGGGGATTGGCTCCTGTCGAAGCTTATATCTGCTATACTACTTCGACGTCTACTATGTGAGCGGTGCAGCAGGAGAAAACCCTAGACCAGCCATGTTTCCACCATTACTCTGGAACGTGCATGAAGCGACTCTTTCCGACTCACACAGAACAAAAAATATGTGTGAGGCGTGGAATAACCGATTTAAAAACTTAGTAGGCCTCCAAAACCCATCTACGTGGACGGTTATCGAGGCCATACACCGAAATGACGCACTGGAGAGAACAGACGTTCTGCAACAAACTCAACCAAAAACACTGAACAGCTACAGCGTCGACTAAAACAGTTGTGTGAACAATATTTAGCTAGGGAAGTTAGTATAATTAACTTTTTATCAAAAGTAGGAGAAACTGTAGATTTAAGTAGGTAGCTAAAAGGAGGTTTGTAAATTAATAACGATTTTATATTTTGTTTGTTTTAGAATATTGTAGCTTACATATTGAATGTAAATAGTATTTTTTTTTTTTTTTGAGTTTAAGAATTGTTTGTTATGATTTAGATTGTAGTAAATATTAAGTAAATAAAATTGTATTTTTTGTTTGAATTTCCATATGTTGTTTGTTTTAGAATATTATAGCCTACAGATTGAGTGTAAATAGTATTTTTTGTTTGAGTTTATAGTCTTCGGGAGTTGATGTGGTAAACATGACGTGGTCCACCTCCGAAGACTAAGTTAGTTAGTGTGCATTAACAAGGGTGGATGTATTCTATCTGTACGATTATAAACTTGTTTTAAAACAAGTCTGCAATAGTTTAACCACTTATTAATTCAAATAAAATGAAACATGATTAAGAATACTTATCACAGTTCATTAATAGTTTTGGTTGGTCTTTTAGGATAAACCCCTTACAGAATCAATGTTACACTTACTCCTACAAAATATGCAGTGCAAGACAGTATGATAGTAGCCGTTGTCATATTTGATTGATTGGTAGGTATTTAGGAGGCCTTGCGAGCTGAGCTAGATAGCAGGTAGGAAGTGGGTAGAGTACCGAGGACAGGTAGTTTTAGGCGCGACACAGGAGCGCCTCCATGAAGGGGTGGGGAGGCGCTCCGGAGTCACACCCCTAGCGAAAATTATTTATGATAACCCCTCAGCCAGGTAAGAGGCGCTCTTGTGTCGCGGATCCGGGAGTGGCAGGGCAAAAACTGATTTAAGTCATATCGAGAATCGAACCCGGACCACTAGCTTGGTAAGCCAATGCCTTAGCCCTTAAGCTACGGTTGCTCCAAATCATTCTTCATTTATTGTTATAAAAATAGTATGATAATTTTCTTGGATAATCTTAGTGTAAGTGTTTATTCTAGTGTTAATAAGTGTTATATTTTTACAGGGCTTGTTACATCGTTGTTTATATAGTTTATTATTAATTGTCCTTTAGAATAACATTAATTTTTTATTTTAACTCAGTATAATAAATAACAGTTGATCATAACCACTTCCAAACACTTGTGTAAGACGTATCATCTAAGACTAGCAAGAATGTTATTGCTTCTCTCTCATTGTTGCAGTGTTATTAAACATGGACTTTTCTTGATTTCACCTTCAAATACACATTCACTCTCAACAATACTTATTATGACTTAGTTATTTTTGATTATGTCTGTGTACGTATTTCTATAAGCTACAAGGAGTGTAATAAATATACTTTATACAATCTAGCAGATAGCTGTGTTGGAACATCGTGGGAGCCCTTTACATAGCCCAATATTTGCGGCCCCCTTTGTGCTTGCGGCCCTAGGCAGCTGCCTAGTGGTAAATCCGTCACTGTTGGCAAGCCTGCTGTTTAAAACGTACACGTGCCACTGCTGCGCCAGCTTTTGTATACAATGTGTAATCTGCATATGCAGAGTTGAGTAATCCCGAGCCAACCTTGGCGCACTGAGTATTATACTTTGTTGCTATTTGTAGCGCGCCGATGTCTTAGCGCCCACCAATCCACCTGTCCAATAAAGTGGGAATTTTACGGCCACTATCGGTGTTCAGCCACTAATCGGCAATAATTTCAGTACATTATGTTAAAGATAAAAACGTACCACTTTTGTCAGCTTGATAGTCACCGACTCTTTGTTCAAAATGTACACACGATACAACAGTTTGCACTGTTGTACATTGCAACAGTTAATAGGCAAGTGCCTTTGTGGTGGCCAATGTCTAGGAGCAGTAGAAGTGAAATTGAACCCTACGTTCAGGCCTACGCCAAGGATTCACGGACTGTATCTTGTTCGTATTTAGTTCTCTGGTATTTAATTTTATACAAAAAGTACTTTGGGGCAACTAAACAATTAAAAACTAAAAAATCTCAAGTACAATAACAATCTGTACTATCTGAAGGGGAGAGTGTGGGAAATGGCGCACACTTATGGGCGAATGCCAATAGTTCAGGAGCTATTTAGAGTTTTTGAATAGTTATGCTGAAATTCAATAACCCACCTATTTCACTGAGTATAACCAATGTAAAAAATTAGGTGTCCGGACAGTTGCGGACACGGACAATTGGGGACACGTCTTAAAAGTGGACAATTGCGGACACTAGGGATTAATGCTACCTGACAAGGGTTTGACAGGTCTCTACAAATATTATAGAATACCGCTAGACCAAAACAACAGATGACTCACGGGGGTGAAATACCAGGATAGGGGCGAGGGAGGCCACTGGTATTTTTCAGTTTGCTTTCTACCGTCACAGTGTTAACATAGTTCAGTATGGAAGTTACTACTACGGAAAGGGGAAAACCTTGTGCTCTTTATAAGGGTTACGCGTATCGTAAGTTTAGAGAATCGAAGGCAGGGGTTGTTATGTGGCATTGCTTACTTGAAAAATCGAGTAATTGTAAAGGATTGATGCGGTCGAAGAAGTGATATATGTGTCCGAACATGTGTGCGCCCCACCTGAGGATGCAGCTGTGGAAGTGAAGAAGCAAGTACATAATTGCAAGAAGAGGGCTCGAGAATAAACCACCAAGTTATCTGAGATATACACCGATGAAATGGGAAACCTTCATAATAAAGGTAGAGGTCTATTCTTTTATTTATTACAGTTTTATATTTATCATAAAAGATTTTCAAGTGTTTCTTGTACAAGTTTTCTGAAAAACTTGATTAGAAAACTAAATAATATATTTTTCACCATACTACAATGAAAACAGGTGTTTTACATACCTAATAAGCGGGCCGAAAGTTGCGTTTTCTTGACCTCGCCGAGAAAGACTCGCCGGGAAAATAAACTCGCCGGGAAAGTAAAACAGCTGATCGTATAGTCAAAAAAAGACAAGTAAATTCATTGTCATAGCGACCAACAAGACAATTAAACTTATTGTTTTCACTTTTGTAAAACAGCTGATCGTTTAGTCAAATAATAGTGATTAGATTATGTTAGAAATATTATCATCGCAGCAAAGCTCGGTAGGCCAGCCTGTAAGCTGAGAAAATGTCGTATGTTTTTAAAGATTGAATCTGCTTGGTATTGAGAAACTTAACTTTATACTAATTAGATTTTTTTTTATTTCAGGTTATGACTTTGTGACAAAATTGCCGAATCCAGAATCTTTGAAGAGAAACTTACGGAGAGAGAGAAGTAAGGCAAGGGGAAATCAGCAAGAGCCAAAAATTGTCACGATATCATTCTCAATGAGGACATCTTAAAAATGGGCGATGGAAGCAGTTTTCTCCTTTCTGACGACGGACAGGAAGAACGAATAATAATTTTCGGTGGTTCGAAAGGGAAAGAAAGTCTTAGAACATCATCTCAGTTTTTCATGGATGGCACATTTAAGTCATGCAGTAAGCAGTTTACAAAATTGTACACAGTTCACGCAGACCTAGGAGGCCGGGACGATGAAACAAATGTTGTCCCTATGATATTTGCCTTGCTTCCTAATAAGAAGAAAGAAACCTATGTTCGCCTGTTTCGCCTTATTAAGGAATCAGTTCCGCAGTGGTATCCCAGTATGGTCAATGTCGATTTTGAGGCAGCTGCAATATCGGCACTTCATGAAGTCTTTCCATCAACCGAAGGAAGTCAATGGGTGCTACTTCCATATGAAGAAATGCTTATGGAGAAAAATTTAGAATCTGGGTCTTTCAGAAGAATATCGTACGAATGAAGATGTGAAGCTTCATGTCAACATGTACGATGAAGGCTTTGGCATTTTTGAAAGCAGAAGACGTGCGAGATGGATGGCTCCAGGTTTGTAAAAAAATAATACCCAACTATTGTAGCTGACATAAATTACTTGTAATTATTTGAAATTACCTATTTAGGGGTTAAATGTAATTATAGACTAGAAACAGAAATTATATATAAATTTATATACAGAGAGTGTATATAAATTCTCAACGTACATTCCCAGTGAATAAAGGTTTATTAAAGTTTGAATTCAAAAAATATGTAAAGATATTATGAAACGTTGCAGGTTCATGTGGAAGCTCCCGACCATAACAATCCAAAACTGTCAGAGTTCTTCGACTACTTTATAGAGGCATGGCTTGAGAATGACCAAATACCCATCGAAATGTGGAATTGCTACGGCAAAATGCACAGAACAACAAATTCAGTAGAAGGGTGGCACAACAAAATAAACACATTCATTGGTAGCGCTCACCCTAGATTTAACGCGCTAGTGGATTGTTTGAAGAAAGAAGCTGAAAACACAAACTGCGTGTTCATGAAGATGGAACTAAATTTAGAAGGGAAGAAGAGGAAGAAGCAATACATGAAACTATATAAAAGGATAGAGAGAACTGTACAGGTGTATGAAGAGAAAAAAATATAAAATCATTTTTGAAGACCATTTCGCATATCCAAAGATTAGAGTAGATCCAACAGTTGGGATTTGACACAACACTTTGAGTGTAACGAATAGGTATATAATTGTAAATACTTATAATGACAAAGCATAATTAACAAATATTAGGAATTAGTAGTTATAAGGAATGACGAAGCCTACTTAAGCTGATTTTAAACACGCCAAAATGATTTTACCATTTTGACAGTCCAAAGCCTGTGTAAAGTGTGATAGAAATCAGTCTTAAAATCATATATCATACCATATATCATATATGTATCCGTTCTTTAGGTGGAAATCAGTCTCTTTCCAGAACGTGTCCGCAATTGTCCGGCAGTGAAATATTTGTAGAGACCCGTCAAACCCTTGTCAGGTAGCATTAATCCCTAGTGTCCGCAATTGTCCGCTTTTAAGACGTGTCCCCAATTGTCCGTGTCCGCAATCGTCCGGTAATCAAAAAATTATGTTTATAGTTTGTATGATTGAACCTGTCTCCTGGACCCTCGGCTACCTGGGACTGGCCCGGGACACACAGCACTGGCAGCCGCCAGCGGCTGTTTTCTTAATGAGTCATTTACTGGCATCCCCACTAGGTGAACTAACTTTTTTACCGGATCACAATTTTTGAATTTTTTTCAAATATTTGAAAAGTACATAAAAAATAAGATTAATGATATAAAACTCGATAAAAATTGAACAATATTGAGGTGGTCTGTTTATTTGTATAGTAACAATAAAGTTGGTTTTGTGTAACGATATGACGATTAAATTACATTGGAATTGACAACAATTCTAATAAAATAAAAATACTAATCCATTAATATTTTTCTATTGTCTAGATTTTTTCCATTTGAACCCAATCTTTTTTAAAACCCTCGCCAACGTCTGTATGCAGCCATGAAACAAATCAGCTTTACGTAAGCTTGTTTTAAGTTTTCGGAGGGTAGTTACTTCTCGACGTCTGTAATAGTTCAGTACATGGTTTCTGATTGCAATTTTTTGAAAATCATCCAGCTCTGTTATTATCGATTTAAAAGGCTTTTTCCTCTTCGGTGTGCACAGCTTAGGAACATAATATGCCCTAGGATTGGTGTTTCTTACACTCGTATCATAACTTACAGAAACGGTCGGATTTTCGTCAGAAGGTAGGCTTTGGTCCACTTCTTTAAATTCATGTTGGCTCGCTGAGGAGGCTTCATCTTCCATTGATTGTTTTAATTGCAATCTTATGCGGCTCAAAGTTCTGGTGGAAATATTGCAAGCTGCAGACACTCTTTCAGACACCTTTTTAAGATCTAATAACGGTCCCTTGTTGTCACGTTCCCACTCGAAGTATTGCAAAACAGATGCAATAATCGTTCTTGCCTGAGAATTGTATGCTGTCCCAGCACGCTTTTCACTTGATGGAGGCATATTCACAAAAATAAAAGTAAACAAAAAACACTAACACACAAATAGTCACATTACAAAAGATAATAGCAAAAAATATGCAATAGTAAACTCAATTGAAGAAATGCTTAATTTAAAAATTCGCTAACTAAAAAATTAAATGAAAACACAGTGGCTATTTAATTTACCACGATGTTACTGTGCCCGGCCAACACTCACTTTGAACTGAAAACTACCCTCACCCCTAGAAACTCGTAAGCAGTTGATTAAGCATTTTTCAGAAATAGATTAGCTACCATGAGTCAGACTTCCGCTGCGAAAGTCCAATGTTCCAAGTGGTAGTACCGTTATAACGCAAAATACAGATTTTTCTCATGAAACTGGATTGTTACCTCTAATCTTTTATAAGCTTAGTTTAAAAGTTATTTTATTGGAATTGTAGTCAATTCCAATGTAATTTAATCGTCATATCGTTACACAAAACCAACTATACAAATAAACAGACCACCTCAATATTGTTCAATTTTTATCGAGTTTTATATCGTTAATCTTATTTTTTATGTATTTTTCAAATATTTGATAAAATTTCAAAAATTGTGATCCGGGAAAAAAGTTAGTTCACCTAGTGGGGATGCCAGTAAGTGACTCATTAAGGAAACAGCCGCAGGCGGCTGCCAGTGCTGGGGGGTGTCCCGGGCCAGTCCCAGGTAGCCGAGCGTCCAGGAGACAGGTTCTATCATACAAACTATAGACTAAATTGTATACTTAAAAAAATTAAAGTTAAAAGTCACGCTGTGCGGCATTACCCCTACACTCGGGGGAATGCCGCACAGTACTTGGGGTAGTGGCACACATCCTACGATCAGAGGTAAGGAGATAACTGCGGTTTAAAATGTATGAAATATTTTATTCAGGATATAGTAGAATAGGCTAAAAAGCTAAATTACAATATTCTTCAACGATCTAGCTCTTTAAACAAAAATCACAAATAAAATCATCTGCAGTCTCAGCGACACTGCATTCCGAATGCAACCAACCGGAGCATAAAATGCACCTATACCATAGTTCATTATTTTCCCCGAATTCTCCACAAAGCAAACAAATACTATCATTCTCGTCTCTCGCTCTATTTTATGCATTGGCAGCTGGGCCGAGGACGTCCATTGAACCTAAATCGTCCCTTTCATTGTCATCACACAAATTATCTACTATTTCTTCCTCAAATGATTGGTCTGAATCAAAATTCAAGCTCCTCCTGTGAAATTTCTTCCAGTGAAACCCCTGAGAAGTTTAGTGCTACTATAGATCTTGACTTATTTAATTTAAGCCTACTGCAACTTTTGATTTTTTTTATTTCTGCTTTGAAACTTCAGCTTCTCTCTCTACAGTCTTGTGTTTCTGTTTCAGTAAAGACTTTTCCTTCTTTTTATTCCTTTCATTTTTCTTCGCCGCAGCTTTTTCTAAAGTGGCCTTATTTGGAGTTAAAGTAAACACAGTTGAGTGTAGTTGAGTTTTCCTTAGTTAGCTTAAGAACAGGGAGAGGAGAAATCTGTTGAATAGACGTGATTCCAGATGATGTAGATGGTTGTGCCAATATGTCCTCTACATTAAATGTATCTTCTAATTCTTGTTCAGCCACTGTAGACCTATCTGTGTTTTCTTTTTCAACGTCGTATACAACTCCGAAGGATGTATGAGTCAGTACGCGCGCTCCAGCTCCACTTTGATTGAAGATCAATTTTTGACGCATTGAGTTTGGACATAATAATGCCGTGACTTTCACGAGTCTCCCGCCTCATTCTTTGTCTCTGTTTCAAATACTTGTATAATTTTCTAACCCCGTTAACATTTTCAAGGTTTAAACTAACAGCAATCTCATATCTTCCATTAATATTCTAAGTTCCATCTTAATTGTTCACTTGACAATTTCTAAGTTGAACTCTATCCTTAGTCCTATGAACCAAGTTAAGCAACAGACTTGTATCTTGCGACATTTTCGGACAGTCTTATTTTTCAACATTATATACTCAAATGGAGGTATTATTCCAAACCCTTTCTTAAGTTCAACTATAGGCATTTACGAATTTAATCGGGAGTTTTATGACTAACAGTTTTCGAGTTTAATTGGATTTTCTCTCGCTTTATGAACTCACTTAAATATCTACAAGTTTTATACTCAAAATGAGTTATTCTTCCATACTCTTTCTTGGTTCAACTCTATCTCTTTTCAAACTTACTGAATTATTCCAAGTGTTTTGAATTGTTCCAAGTCCTTTAATCACCGGTGCAACAATACATGCTAGGGACAGAGGATTATATCGACCGTTATAAAGTCCTTTAACCACCGGTGCAACAAGACATGCTAAAGACAGATTATATCGACCGTTATAAAGTCCTTTAACCACCGGTGCAACAAAACATGCTAGAGACAGAGGATTATATCGACCGTTATAAAGTCCTTTAACCACCGGTGCAACAAGACATGCTAGAGACAGAGGATTATTTCGACCTTTATAAAGTCCTTTAACCACCGGTGCAACAAGACATGCTAGAGACAGATTATATCGACCGTTATAAAGTCCTTTAACCACCGGTGCAACAAGACATGCTAGAGACAGAGGATTATATCGACCATTATAAATTCCTTTAACTAGAGTATAAATAAGCTTTTTTGGCTTATTTGTCACTATATGTCGAGATTACTAAAAATTAGGAACTATACACAAAAGCAAGGGTATTGTGCATTATTGATGAGGTGCGCTTTTATTAAAATGTTGTTATATGGTGGTGCTGCAGGTTGAGCTTTTATATGGATGCGATGGGAATTTTTTGCTCTAGCTAGGGCGGAGAGTTGCTCTAGCTAAGGCGCCCTCCAGTAAACACAGCTGCTAGAGAGCCCTAGCGGAGACCGCTCTAAGCTCTAGCCGTAGATCGCCGACTCTACGGTGTACACGGTGCCCTAGCTAGATCACTCTATTCGTCCGGTTTGATATTGGAAAGTGCTTTACCTAGAGTTAGTGTTGGATTGTTGTTTTGTTGTGTTGTTTTGTCTGGCATAAAATTGCCAGATTTCTGCGGTGTCACCAGAGAACCGTAGAACTGATTGACCACGTTGAAGACCATCCAAAAATTTGGAATTGTTCACTGAAAGAATACAAAAAACGAAATATTAAAGCAACAAACATTCAGGAAATAGCAGAAGCCACGAGTTGTAATCATAACCTCGCCTGCCAATTTAATGATGAGCTGCGAAAAATGAACAAGAACAATTTGGTGATGAATGTGCCAACAAGAAGAGTACTTGGGAGTACTTTGACGCTCTACATTATATGATTATAGTCATTTTTGCTCGTCCTCAACAAGTTCTTGTAGGCTTCAGAATCTTCTAAACATAACTCTTCCGATAGTTAAGCGTGCTTTGCCTCATAATCCCTTTTCAATATCCAATTCTTCACCCACAACCTGTTTTTATTCTTCATAGTTTACAGGCACGCAACTACAACCCCGTAGCTAGAGTTCTCTAGCTCCGCTCTATGAGTGCTCTAGCTAGAGCGGTCTAGCTAGACTTGCTCTATGACAACCACTCTCTAGTGTATACCTTTAGAGGCTTGTTGTAATTAAGCACTTACTTACACCATGATTAGAGGAAGAATAAGCTCACGTAGAGCGACATCCCATGACGAAGCACGCGGGCAGTCGGCTAGTGATGTATATATTTATGTAATTTAAGTGTGTTCCTATACATGAAACGAGGAGATTGTACACCTCCAGAATACTCATGAACTATTTGTATTGTCTGTAATAAAAGCCACAAACACTGAATACTAGATTTTGTTTAATATTATTATGTTTATATTATGAAATAAATTATATTTAAAATTATGGTATTTTCAAAGTAAAGATTGTTTAACATCTGTTTTAGTTGAAACTGTGTAAGATTTTCTGATTATTACTGCAAGAGAGACTTCAGACTCGAATGAGGCCCGCTAAGCGCGGCGCGACAATCTTGCAACGTGCTTCTTTTGCTCGTTTTTTGTCCTTCAATTAACTCTTGCATTTTCCTCCTCCCACTCTGCACTACAACCCAGTTTCGAAGCAAGGCGTCCATTCAAATGCATTTCACTTGTCAGTCTTCCTTTAGCAAACTTAACCACAGATCACATCGAACTGGCGAGTGTTTGTGCGTGTCTGCCCCAGACAAGCTTGCTCTAACACATAGTTAGTTAAATTTGTACAAATAAAATAATCAGTGAACAATGGATAAAATTCAAATACATAAAATATGATGCAGCCTAAAATGGTTGGTTGGTGATGTGTATGGTTTATATTATTAAATAATTATAGTCATACACATTACTATACAAATTTTTTGAAGAATTAACTAAAAAATCTTACAATTAATTAAAATATTCCTTTCATGAAGGAAGCATTAAAATATGATATGATGAAAAATTATGTTTCGATGCCAACTACTTTGTTTATATAAAGTTTTTACATTTGACTATCTCTCAAATTTGATTAGAACATGTTATTTATGCGCACTGTACCAAATCTATCGATGGCTACGATCTCTTTTATGCACCGCACAGGGTGAGCATAGTTCGCGCGTCTGCCACGCGCATTTCTAGTTGCATTGGAAGACGACGCGGAGGCACGCGCGTAACATTTCTATTACGCCCGTAGCTCGACGCGCTGCATAAAAGGGGACACAAAGACGACGCGTCTACTTATATTACGCGTCGGGCGCGTGCCTCTAATGACATGTGAAGCTAATTATGCAGTGTCATTTGTCGGGCGCGCGCCTCTAATGACATGTGAAGCTAAATATGCAGGGTCATTTGTCGAGCGCGCGCCTCTAATGACATGTGAAGCTAATTATGCAGGGTCATTTGTCGGGCGCGCGCCTCTAATGACATGTGAAGCTAATTATGCAGGGTCATTTGTCGAGCGCGCGCCTCTAATGACATGTGAAGCTAATTATGCAGTGTCATTTGTCGAGCGCGCGCCTCTAATGACATGTGAAGCTAATTATGCGGGGTCATTTGTCGAGCGCGCGCCTCTAATGACATGTGAAGCTAATTATGCAGGGTCATTTGTCGGGCGCGTGCCTCTAATGACATGTGAAGCTAATTATGCAGTGTCATTTGTCGAGCGCGCGCCTCTAATGACATGTGAAGCTAATTATGCAGGGTCATTTGTCGAGCGCGCGCCTCTAATGACATGTGAAGCTAATTATGCAGGGTCATTTGTCGGGCGCGTGCCTCTAATGACATGTGAAGCTAATTATGCAGTGTCATTTGTCGAGCGCGCGCCTCTAATGACATGTGAAGCTAATTATGCAGGGTCATTTGTCGGGCGCGCGCCTCTAATGACATGTGAAGCTAATTATGCAGGGTCATTTGTCGAGCGCGCGCCTCTAATGACATGTGAAGCTAAATATGCAGGGTCATTTGTCGAGCGCGCGCCTCTAATGACATGTGAAGCTAATTATGCAGGGTCATTTGTCGGGCGCGCGCCTCTAATGACATGTGAAGCTAATTATGCAGGGTCATTTGTCGAGCGCGCGCCTCTAATGACATGTGAAGCTAATTATGCAGGGTCAATTGTCGGGCGCGTGCCTCTAATGACATGTGAAGCTAATTATGCAGTGTCATTTGTCGAGCGCGCGCCTCTAATGACATGTGAAGCTAATTATGCGGGGTCATTTGTCGAGCGCGCGCCTCTAATGACATGTGAAGCTAATTATGCAGGGTCATTTGTCGGGCGCGTGCCTCTAATGACATGTGAAGCTAATTATGCAGTGTCATTTGTCGAGCGCGCGCCTCTAATGACATGTGAAGCTAATTATGCAGGGTCATTTGTCGAGCGCGCGCCTCTAATGACATGTGAAGCTAATTATGCAGGGTCATTTGTCGGGCGCGTGCCTCTAATGACATGTGAAGCTAATTATGCAGTGTCATTTGTCGAGCGCGCGCCTCTAATGACATGTGAAGCTAATTATGCAGGGTCATTTGTCGGGCGCGCGCCTCTAATGACATGTGAAGCTAATTATGCAGGGTCATTTGTCGAGCGCGCGCCTCTAATGACATGTGAAGCTAATTATGCAGGGTCATTTGTCGGGCGCGTGCCTCTAATGACATGTGAAGCTAATTATGCAGTGTCATTTGTCTGGCGCGCGCCTCTAATGACATGTGAAGCTAATTATGCAGGGTCATTTGTCGAGCGCGCGCCTCTTCTGCAGCGTTTTCTCAAACGATGTATAAACAATATTTGTTCAAATATAGATGCTTCTTAACTGCAACCAATAGAACTCAAATTGTATGCGCCCGACGCGCTCCTGGTGCTGTGCATAAAAGTGGTCTTTGTTTTCGCGTCGGGCGACGTCTACACGACGTGCGTCACCCGACGCGCTGTAGGCTATAATAGGGACACACGAGCGTTGAGAAGTACGCAAGTACGGACGTTAGAAATACTGCTCAGAAGAGTATTGGTGGTAATGGACGTGGACACACCGGATGGCTCATTTTGCAGTGCGTCAATGTGTACGCGCGTTGGTCCGACTGCCTGTAGATAATGCTGTTAGTTTCTCTAGCTGTCGGACAACGCGCGCACAGTTTTGTTGGTGCACTGCCTAGCGTTGTGTTGCAGTCAGTAGAGGAGGACAGACGAGCGCATTCACTAACGCAACGGCACTTTTTGTGTTTGTATTGTTATATTTTTGTGCTTATATAAAATCTTACTTTTTAATAAACCTTTTACGGGCTGTAGTTTTGTACTGTATTGAGATAGAGACCTCTAGTTTGTGGCGTTGTTCTTTTATAAAGACCTTTTAAATGAGGTATCACTTGATGAGGGTTTGAATTTGAAACCTAGCCTAAGGCCAGATACACACGAACGTTGGGAAATGCGCAAGTTTGTCTGTCTGTTTAATAAAATGGACGCCATATATAGTACAGTGTTTTGTTATAGTGTTCATATATAGTTTTATCTACCAGAAAAAATAAAATTTTTAGTTAATTACAAGGTATTTTCAGATGAATAATTTTCAAAAAAAGATCTTGTTGATCAAGGTCTTGATGAGTTTAATGTGTTATAATATGATGGGTCATCAACTCCAGCTGGTTTTCAGTCTTCATGTGGTGGTACTGGCGGCGAGGCTGTTGTTTAACTACTTGGCCAGGATTTTGGTGATATTCTTCTTGGTGAATCATGTTATCACAAAAGGGATTCAAAGGCTGCTGACTCTTTTCTAAAGACTGCATGACTTCAATTTTAAATCGTATCTTTTGCTGGTATGTGAACTTCGACACTCAAAAGACAAGAAAACAAAGTTTATCTTCATTTGACCCTATTGTAGGTAAATTTTGATTTTTGATTTTTCATAACATTCATAACACATTCATAACAATCAATGAATGTTATGATTGCTTCTTCAATGCGTGGATTTTTCTTTTTTTGTGGTGAAGGTTCTGCCATTGCAACTCCATTGTTCAAGGCATCTTTACAAATATTTGGAGAATTTTGTTCCGTATTAATGTCCCAGAACCAAGTTAATTCCTAAAAAAAACTTGCAATGCTAAAATGACATCGTGGAGTGGAGTTTAAGTAATTAACAAATAGGTCTGATATATTTTTAGTAAAGGTTTTTAGGAAAGTAACTTTAACCAGGCTAGGGGCGGAAAGAATTATTGGGCCTAGGGGCGGCAAAATACTAAATCCGGCCCTGTAACTACCTATTTCAGCACGACTAAAATAGGTTGGACTCTTAAAACCTTGTACACTATTTACGTTGACCTCTCCGTTTACCAGCCCCTGTGATCAACTTCAGTGGCACACAGTTATGAAGAGGTTATAAGATGAAAATACCAATAATACGTGTTTCAGTTTCCAAAAATGATTCCTGAAGATTATGAATATTACCCACCCACCCACTCACACACGTATAATGGTGTTGACCCACCCGCCCACCCATACACGTACAGTGGTGTTGACCCACCCGCCCACCTTTACACGTACAGTGGATTATGAATATTACCCACCCACCCACTCACACACGTATAATGGTGTTGACCCACCCGCCCACCCATACACGTACAGTGGATTATGAATATTACCCACACACCCATTCACACACGTATAATGATGTTGACCCACCCACCCATACACGTACAGTGGTGTTGACTTACGCAACCCACGGTGATGACCTTGGTTAGGCTCTGTGATCAACATTGACAGACCCCCATGACCAACTTGCGTAGCTCCCGTGATCCTGTTGGGAACTTCCCCCGTGATCCACTTTAGTAACCACCCGTAATAATCATATGTAGCCTGTGATCAACTTGGAAAGCTCCTGATAATTAACTTTGGTAGCCACCCGTTGTCATATTGGAAAGCACCCGTAACCTGACTAGCTATTGATACTTAGAGTCTATTATCTATAAAGCCGCATGTGTAACTCACTGACTCACGTATACAAATTCTAACCCACTTCCAGGTAAGCTAGAAAGTTGAAATTTGGCACACATGTAGGTTTTACCAAGCAAACGACGGGGAAATTACGAAAACTAAAAATTAGTAATGTTTAACCTCTAAAAAAATTAAAATGGCGGACGGGAATTTTGAATTGTGTGCAGAGGTTTACTTACGGCTTGATTGTGGGAAGTCGTTGTTGTTGAGCACATCTGCATCCATATTGCAGATTTGTAATTCAATTTGCTACAATGTTTCTAAGAATATATTTTTGTGTATTTTTAATAATAACAACAACGCATAAAATGATTAAATTCCAATTATTGTTAGATTTTTCGAATTTTATTGGCTTATAAAGACATTGTAGGAACTTAAATCCATACACACTTATTACCTTTACTACTTTCCTATCAAAACTGTCATCAACTTTTATTGTTTACTTTTGATAAATTAGAAAACATTCCAAATAGCTGACTTGAAACTTTTAACCTGTTTGCAGACTTGAAATTTTTGTTTGCTGAAGCTTTAATGTTTAGATTAGATATCATCTAATGAAATATTTAAATTAAAAATTAAATAGAGTACAAAAAGTGCTTTAAGCACTTTTGTGGTACCGGTACATAATATATTTCCTCACAAAAAGACGGTAAAGTTGAGTGTTGTCAAAAATGTGTGATTTTTGACAAGAGTTCCTTCCATTTAACTATGATTAAAAGAAGCTAGAAACATAAAACCTTAAAAACTATTCACCTTAACGTTTCAGTAAAAAATGCTATAAAATTAGATTTTGAACTTTTCACAACTTAGAAAAAATTCAAAATAGCTGACGAGAAAATGATTACCTGTTTGCACTGTCCAGGTTTTTGATTTAATGAAGCTGTAGTATTAAGTTAAGTTAACATCAAATGAAATATTTATATTGACATTTAAATTTTTTACAAAAATGGTCATACACATATCTCTTGTATATTCTATCGTTTTTTCACAAAACGCTGGTAAATTGAGTTTTTTGTCAAAAAATTTGATTTTTTTGAATATATCCTCCCATTTAAGCATGATTAAAACAACCTGGCAACTTACGTAATCCCTATTATCATCTTGGGTAGACCCCCCCCCCCCCCGTGATCATGTTGGGAGCCACTGTGATCAATTTGGGTAATCACGCGTCATCATGTGAGGCCCATGGTCAACTTGAGTTGCCCCCGTGATCAACTAAGGTAGCCGACCATTAACTACTTCGGCCCCAGTGATGATCTTGAATTCCCACGTGATACACTTTGGTAAATACTCTTGGTCATCTTTGTAGCCTGTGATTAACTCGGAAAGCCCCTGGTGATTATCTTTGGTAACCACTCGTTATGATAATGGAAATGGTTATATACCTACAAGTTATGTACACTACATTTACCTCACAAAGAGTCAGTAAAATTGAGTTTTACTGGGCAAACCGTTGGTTGTAGAGCAAATCTGATAGCATAATGCAGATGTGTGATTAAATTTCCTAGAATTTTTATTCGATCATATTGTTTTTATTTTTGATAATTACTACAAAAAAAATCGTTAAATTTCTATTTTTGTTTTAAAAAATTCAATTTTTGTCAGGGTTTTTAAAAAATTCTATTGACTTATTAAGATAATCTAAGAATTTAACACCATACACACAATTTATCTTTACTATTATAATTTCAAAACTTCTATAAAAGTTGATTTTTCACTTTTCATAACCTAGAAAAAAAAATCAAAATGGCTGACTTGATAATGCTGACCTGTTTGCAGTTTTGAAGTTTTAGATAAAATGTAATGTAATATTTAAACTAACAATAAAATTCTGTACAACAAGTGACATATAAAAGTTTGTGGTATATACTATAGTTTCCTCACAAAAGTGTGTAAAGTTGAGTTTTGTTGAAAACATGTGATTTTTTTAATAATTCCTTCCATTTAAGCATGATTAAAATAAGCTCTAAACTTAAAACATTACACACTTTTCTACATCTACCTTCACTTTTCTTTTAAGAAACATGCGATAAAAATTGATTTTGCACTTTTCATAACCCAGGAAAAAATTGAGGTTTTTAGATTACTGAAGTTGTAATTTTTAGTTTAGATAACTAATGAAACATTCAAATTGACAATTAAATTCTGTACAAAAAGTGTCCTATACATTTTTTCGGTATATGCTTTCGTTTCCTAACATTTTAAAATCAACTTCTGTAACCACCTGTGATCATATTGGGTAGCCCGCTTGATCAAAGTAGGTAGCCCTCGTGATCAAAGTAGGTAGCCCTCGTGATCATCTTGTGAACTACCCATCATCAATTTATGTAGCCATCTGAGATCATATTGGCATCCCAACGTGATCAACTTAAGTAGCCCCCCCGTTATCAACTTGAGATGCCCCCGTAATTAATCAACCCCCGTATTTAAAGCACTGAGACCTCTACCTGGTTTTGGGGCGAAGCTTTCTAACTCCACTAAGATTTATAGAGAGTTAATCTGATAATGATGCAAAATAAACCCACAAAACCAGGCCCACCCACTATCCTTTTTTCAAAATAGATTACAGCTATTCTTTCTATACATTGAGCTTCTTTTCCAAGCAGCCTTTATGACACTTGAACGAATTATTACTATACAAAATATGTTACATCTGGACTGAATACAATATAAATTCTATTTACCATTTATATTCAACAAATTGGCCTGATGATGTTCGCTCCCAACGAGCGAAGCGAGTTTATTCACTAAGCCTGTAGTCTGACCAACTACTGTAGTAAAAGATCTGAGCGCCGCCAGAGCGTCATTTACCGTACCTCGACATTGTTTATATAATTTTCCCTTCTGTTCCTCCCTCGAATGCCTGACCCTACAACCTCTATCTCCATTAGGTCGTGACGTCATGCCTGTGCACTGCACTTCTACAAGTTGTGGTTGCAGTCTCATCTCCAACAGGTTTGGATTGAGGAAAACTGGTTGTCTTCGAGTGTTACATAATTACATATCGCGTTCCACGAGGCAGCTATTAGCATACATTGCATTGACTGGCAACACTTTAACCTCTTGTCTCTCTTTCACATAAGCCTAGGAGTGTCGTGTTGAATATTATTGAAAATTAGCGCCATTTCAACACATGACTCAATGTTAGGCTGTCACGTTATGATCTCATTCATACATACGGTTCACCTGTGTGAAAAATGCACTTGCACTAGGATAACACTTATTTTAGCTGACAATATGGTTTAGTGCCGTAACCTCTTGATACCTCTAAATAGTTCCCATCGGCATGTGCTGGAGAAGTAAGGTCCGTAATAGATGGTGTTCTGGGTTACCAGGTTTGTCATACGGTGGTAGGATTTCACATTAAGCTATCTTTATGTAGCTTAGTTTTGGTTGTCTTGGCTTTAGGGCTGTTCTTAGAAAACTTGGGTCTCTTTCTGAAAATGTATTAAGTTAGAAAAAAATATACTGATGTTATACAATTACTCGCAACAAATATTCACCCATATATTTAAGATGGAAGTCTTAAAGTATAAATAAACTACTAATATTACAAACTCTGTTCCATGCATATAATGTAGCACTAAATTAACACGTTCTTTAGCAAGTATTTCTGTTTTGAGAGTTACAAGAATAGACGCATTTTGTTTATTAGGTCTAATTGTTCCTTTAACAAATATATCTTAGTTAGGTTGTTTATTTTATTAGAATGAACTCATTTTATTGCGATGATGATGGCACTAAATTAAATAATAGAATTTTATTACAGACTGCCATTAGGCTGCTGAAAGATTTCATAATTAAATTCAAAATTCTTTTATTGCAGACAATTATTACAAATCGTATCACAATCGTCAAATAAAAATAATAGTCTTGATTTAAACAAGTTCAATTTAATACTAAAATTAGTTTCTATCTGTTTTTATTTATTACGCAACAGCAAATTCTATTGCTGTCATTACAATTAAAATGTTACACTTCGAAAGTAAATATCACTTATCAACTCTCCCATCTACAATTTATTTTATTGCTCCATAAATTCATTCATAGAGTAACAAGCCCTCTCTACAACGTATATTTTAAGTAAATGTTTAACCCTACTACTAGGAACTAAAAACCCTCTATTGGCAAACCATTTTTGGATCTTTTGCAAGGTTATTTTCTAAAAATAGTAAATATAATATATTTTTATATTGCTATACATAATTTTTTTAGAAAATATGAATTTTATGATAAAGAAGGATTATCATAAATTTCTTTTTTTTTATTTTTGTTGTTGAGTATTTAAAAAAAACTTTCATGCATTAGGAGGAGAGGGGGACCATACCAATAAAATAAGTAAACATTGAATAAACCAAAATTCCAAAATATTCAAATTGGCAGAAATTTTATCTAGTTTCATAATATATATATATACATTATTAGATATGTTTATAAATTAAATTTTTATCGCCTTAAAAGCACAACAGCGCAAGAACTATTTAGTCATAAGAGAGGGGCAAGGAATACCATGATATGAAATGTTACTCTCTGAATCAGATTATACTGGGGTTCACTCTGTAATATATCTCTTATATCGATTGAACGGTCAAAAAAAATCCCTATCTATTTTCAAAACTATTTAGAAAGTCCAATATTCAAAAATAAAATATGTACAATATTCTAAAATATTCACATCATAAGTCTGAATAGCTTATTAATTACATAACTAAAGAAATGTTATTTGACACAAACACGCAATGTGCATTTCACCAACATAATATATCGAACATTTTTATTGTTATTACACTAAAAAACATTGAAAAACAATGTTAATTGACAGCACAAACAACGTAAGAGGACAAGACGCTGACGTGAACGACAGCGGTAATTGTGAAACTGAAAACTGAACCACAGTATTAATTCTGTAGTTCAGAATACGAAAGAAATGCATATCGAATGTGATATTTCGATCGATCGGTTCATCTAAAATACGATACCAATACTTCGAAGATAAAAAATTATCGTTACCATAGAAACTGGTTTATTTTCGGCAATGTTTGACCGTCGAATTTCCGACGGTCACTAGTAGTTGAGAGTGATAGACCGTCGAAAAATCCATGGTCACCGGTAGTTGGGTAAAATTTGTTAAGATAAATTTCTTGTTTTATATGATCAGGTAAAATGTTGTATAATTTAGGGCCTAAGTTCCGCGGAAGGTTGGCCGTAAGCCCAAGTCTGTGAGGTCTCAGTCTATGGTGGTGTCTCTGTCTCGTGTTATATGAATGTATGAATGTGCCAATTTGAATCGTACACTTAAACCTATAGTACAAAATAACTTCAGTAATGTTAATTCTACCAGGTCTGAAACCCACTTGTTCAACAGGGCTGCCGTCACTGAAAATATGTGATATTCTGTTGTACATCAGCTTATAGCAGACACTGAAAAAGAGCTATAGGGCCTTGGTTTTCGGCTCGTTCTGATTCTTTACCTGGCTTCAAAACAGCTATTATATATTTAAAAGGTTTGGGCATATAGGCACTTGTCAATATGGCATTGAAGACTGTTGGAAGCCAATTTTTTTACCGTTTTACTGGTATGTTTTAGATATTTCGGCTTGATGTCAACTATTCTGACTGCCTTCCCAACTGACAGAACCATGACCACCTCATTTAACTCTTGGAGAGTTAAGGACATTAATCTTAAACTTCTAGTGGTGCTTTTAAGACAGAAGACAATTTGGGCATAGTAGTACATCGTTGATATACCAATTAATAGGCCCTATATCAAATGGACTTCTGCCATCTGTCTCTTTGTAATTTGTATTTGATATGTCCATAATTTATCAAAAATAAAGGTAAGGTGTTCGTTTTTTCACCTGTAATCCTTGTATGTACATTGTGAAAACTTAGTATTTATTTGATAACTCATTTAATTCGTAAGTTTCTTCATTTACACTAATTATTATAATTACTTCAACTCTAGCCTGTGAATTGCTGAACATCATAACTCAAGGAACACATTTCGGATGAATTGATATCTCATAAACTACGATATGCTTCCTGCAGCAGTGCCAATTTGACGTTGGATGGACGGGGTCACGATCTTCGCTCCCGACACTCATAGATTACTCTGTCCCAGTCCCAAGAAAGAGGGCGTCAGACCATTTCCTATAAATTATGCTCAGTCAATAAAAAGAGCTTCTGGGCTGTATTTGTGATATTAAGGACCACTCCTTGTTAGTATTATAACACTGATGTTTAGTTCATTATTATATAATCTTGGTTCACAGTAGTCTCAGGGGACGAGCGACAATGGAGCACCTGTCAAAACATATCAAACTGTCAGCCAGGAAATCGCCTAACTGCAACAGACTTGGTAAGTCACCTACATACGACATAGACGGCTCTGACCACCAACTCAACAACCTACCTACAGGCATTGAGTGTAAGGCACTCTCCTGTCGTACCCTCGCGGGTCCAGTATGACAAGGGTGTGACAAGGGTTAAAAAAAACTAGAGCTTCTTGAATCTTGATATCGATGATGATATTTAGTTTTACTTAAGAGTAATCTATGTATAGGTGGTACATATGTTTATTAAAATAAGAATACATGTTATTAAGAAAAGATCCGGGTTCGATTCCGGTTTGGTTCGCAAATTGTACACTTCAAATTTCTTTAGAATTAAAAAGCCTTCTGGCATTTCATTTTTATAATTGATATACATATAAAGTAAGTGTTAACAAGGATTATTTTGATTAAATTTAAATATTCTTTCTTAATTCGAAAAATATGTACATATTAATACACCGCATATTATGTTTGTGTTTCATCATGGTTTTTTATACTTATATGTTGTACAAACAAAAATGTTGTCAATATAGATTTGAGTTTTTCTATGTGGTCGTTCATTATGAAGTTCAGCAATTTTACAGTATTTTCGATTATTTAATTCATTCCATTTCTGAAATTAATGTATCCATATCTTATATTTTTAAAGTTATTTTTTCCATCTTTGAAGCCGCTACGTGCTTTTTCAGTAAATGTATCGATAAACAAAATTTATTTATTAGTTTATTTTTATTATATTTTTATTTTTGTTTGTATATTTTGTACTATATGACGTTGAGTATTTATGTGTAACTATATTCTTATAATTTAATTACAAGCTAGTTTAAGCTAAACTGCTTTCAGCTAAGCTGCTTCTTTAAACTGCAGTTTAGCACATCTTTACCACATACGACATACACGGCTCTGACAACCTACCTACGCGCATGGCTCTTGGTAAGTCACGCATATACGACATACACGGCTCTGACGACCAGTTCAACTTACCTACAGACATGACTCTTAGTAAGTCACCCACATACGACATACACGGCTCTGACGACCAACTCAACATACCTACAGGCATGACTCTCGGTGGGTCACCTACATACGACATCTACCTACATACGACACCTACATACGGCTCTGACAACCTACCTACGCGCATGGCTCTTGGTAAGTCACGCACATACGACATATACGGCTCTGACGACCAGTTCAACTTACCTACAGACATGACTCTTAGTAAGTCACCTACATACGACATACACGGCTCTGACGACCAACTCAACCTACCTACACACATGACTCTAGGTAAGTCGCCCACATACGACATACACAGTTCTGACGACCAGTTCAACTTACCTACAGGCATGACTCTTAGAAAATCACCCACATACGACATACACGGCTCCAACGACCAACTCAACCTACCTACAGGCATGACTCTTGATAAGTCGCCCACATACGACATACACGGTTCTGACGACCAGTTCAACTTACCTACACGCATGACTCTTAGTAAGTCGCCCACGTACGACATACACAGTTCTGACGACCAACTCAACCTACCTATACGCATGACTGTTGGTAAGTCACCTACATACACTATACACGGCTCTAACGACCAACTCAACCTACCTACAGGCATGACTCTTAGTAAGTCACCCACATACGACATACACGGCTCTAACGACCAACTCAACCTACCTACAGGCATGACTCTTAGTAAGTCACCCACATACGACATACACAGTTCTGACGACCAACTCAACCTACCTATACGCATGACTGTTGGTAAGTCACCTACATACACCATACACGGCACTAACGACCAACTCAACCTACCTACAGGCATGACTCTTAGTAAGTCACCCACATACGACATACACGGCTCTAACGACCAACTCAACCTACCTACAGGCATGACTCTTAGTAAGTCACCCACATACAACATACACGGCTCTAACGACCAACTCAACCTACCTACAGGCATGACTCTTAGTAAGTCACCCACATACGACATACACGGCTCTAACGACCAACTCAACCTACAGGCATGACTCTTAGTAAGTCACCCACATACGACATACACGGCTCTAACGACCAACTCAACCTACCTACAGGCATGACTCTTAGTAAGTCACCTACATACAACATACACGGCTCTGACGACCTACTCAACCTACCTACAGGCATGACTTAGTAAGTCACCCATATACGACATACACGGCTCTAACGACCAACTCAACCTACCTACACGCATGACTCTTAGTAAGTCACCCACATACGACATACACGGTTCTGACGACAAACTCAACCTACCTACAGGCATGACTCTTGGTAAGTCACCCACATACGACATACACAGTTCTGACGACCAACTCAACCTACCTACAGGCATGACTCTTGGTAAGTCGCCCACATACGACATACACGGTTCTGACGACCAGTTCAAATTACCTACAGGCATGACTCTTGGTAAGTCGCCCACATACGACATACACGGTTCTGACCACCAACTCAACTCACCTACACGCATGACTCTTGGTAAGTCGCCCACATAAGACATACACGGTTCTGACGACCAACTCAACCTACCTACAGGCATGACTCTTGGTAAGTCGCCCACATACGACATACACGGTTCTGACGACCAGTTCAACTTACCTACAGGCATGACTCTTGGTAAGTCACCCACATACGACATACACGGCTCTGACGACCAACTCAACCTACCTACAGGCATGACTCTTAGTAAGTCACCCACATACGACATACAAGACTCTGACGACCAACTCAACTTATCTACACGCATGATTCTTAGTAAGTCACCCACATACGACATACACAGTTCTGACGACCAACTCAACCTACCTACAGACATGACTATTAGTAAGTCACCCACATACGACATACACGGTTCTGACGACCAGTTCAACTTACCTACAGGCATGACTCTTGGTAAGTCACCCACATACGACATACACGGTTCTGACGACCAACTCAACCTACCTACAGGCATGACTCTTAGTAAGTCACCCACATACGACATACACGGCTCTGACGTCCAACTCAACTTACCTACAGGCATGACTTTTGTTAAGTCACCCACATACGACATACACGGCTCTGACGACCAACTCAACCTACCTACAGGCATGACTCTTAGTAAGTCACCCACATACGACATACACAGTTCTGACGACCAACTCAACCTACCTATACGCATGACTGTTGGTAAGTCACCTACATACACCATACACGGCACTAACGACCAACTCAACCTACCTACAGGCATGAATCTTAGTAAGTCACCCACATACGACATACACGGCTCTAACGACCAACTCAACCTACCTACAGGCATGACTCTTAGTAAGTCACCCACATACGACATACACGGCTCTAACGACCAACTCAACCTATCTACAGGCATGACTCTTAGTAAGTCACCCACATACGACATACACGGCTCTAACGACCAACTCAACCTACAGGCATGACTCTTAGTAAGTCACCCACATACGACATACACGGCTCTAACGACCAACTCAACCTACCTACAGGCATGACTCTTAGTAAGTCACCTACATACAACATACACGGCTCTGACGACCTACTCAACCTACCTACAGGCATGACTCTTAGTAAGTCACCCACATACGACATACACGGCTCTAACGACCAACTCAACCTACCTACACGCATGACTCTTAGTAAGTCACCCACATACGACATACACGGTTCTGACGACAAACTCAACCTACCTACAGGCATGACTCTTGGTAAGTCACCCACATACGACATACACAGTTCTGACGACCAACTCAACCTACCTACAGGCATGACTCTTGGTAAGTCGCCCACATACGACATACACGGTTCTGACGACCAGTTCAACTTACCTACAGGCATGACTCTTGGTAAGTCGCCCACATACGACATACACGGTTCTGACCACCTACTCAACCTACCTACACTCATGACTCTTGGTAAGTCGCCCACATAAGACATACACGGTTCTGACGACCAACTCAACCTACCTACAGGCATGACTCTTGGTAAGTCGCCCACATACGACATACACGGTTCTGACGACCAGTTCAACTTACCTACAGGCATGACTCTTGGTAAGTCACCCACATACGACATACACGGCTCTGACGACCAACTCAACCTACCTACAGGCATGACTCTTAGTAAGTCACCCACATACGACATACAAGACTCTGACGACCAACTCAACTTATCTACACGCATGATTCTTAGTAAGTCACCCACATACGACATACACAGTTCTGACGACCAACTCAACCTACCTACAGACATGACTCTTAGTAAGTCACCCACATACGACATACACGGTTCTGACGACCAGTTCAACTTACCTACAGGCATGACTCTTGGTAAGTCAACCACATACGACATACACGGTTCTGACGACCAACTCAACCTACCTACAGGCATGACTCTTAGTAAGTCACCCACATACGACATACATGGCTCTGACGTCCAACTCAACTTACCTACAGGCATGACTTTTGTTAAGTCACCCACATACGACATACACGGCTCTGACGACCAACTCAACCTACCTACAGGCATGACTCTTAGTAAGTCACCCACATACGACATACACGGCTCTGACGTCCAACTCAACTTACCTACAGGCATGACTTCTGTTAAGTCACCCACATATGACATACACGGCTCCGACGACCAACTCGACCTACCTACAGGAATGACTCTTAGTAAGTCACCCACATACGACATACACGGTTCTGACGACCAACTCAACCTACCTACAGGCATGACTCTTGGTAAGTCGCCCACATACGACATACACGGTTCTGACGTCCAACTCAACCTACCTACACGCATGACTCTTAGTAAGTCACCCACATACGACATACACGGTTCTGACGACAAACTCAACCTACCTACAGGCATGACTCTTGGTAAGTCACCCACATACGACATACACAGTTCTGACGACCAACTCAACCTACCTACAGGCATGACTCTTGGTAAGTCGCCCACATACGACATACACGGTTCTGACGACCAGTTCAACTTACCTACAGGCATGACTCTTGGTAAGTCGCCCACATACGACATACACGGTTCTGACCACCTACTCAACCTACCTACACTCATGACTCTTGGTAAGTCGCCCACATAAGACATACACGGTTCTGACGACCAACTCAACCTACCTACAGGCATGACTCTTAGTAAGTCACCCACATACGACATACACGGCTCTGACGTCCAACTCAACTTACCTACAGGCATGACTTTTGTTAAGTCACCTACATACGACATACACGTCTCTGGCGACCAACTCAACCTACCTACAGGCATGACTCTTGGTAAGTCAATCACATACGACATACACGGCTCTGACGACCAACTCAACCTACCTACAGGCATGACGCTTGGTAAGTCACCAACATACGACATACACGGCTCTGACAACCAACTCAACTACATACAGGCATGATTATCGGTGGGTCACCTACATACGACATACACAGCTCTGACGACCAATTCAACTTACCTACAGGCATGACTCTTGGTAAGTCACCCACATACGACAAAACACGGCTCTGACGACCTACCTAAACGCTTAACTCTTGATAAGTCACCTACATATGACATACACGGCTCTGACGACCTACCCATACGAATGACTCTTGGTATGTCCCCTACATACGACAAGCACGGCTCTGACGACCTACCTACAAGCATAACTCTTGGTATGTCCCCTACATACGACAAGCACGGCTCTGACGGCCTACCTACAAGCATAACTCTTGGTAAGTCACCTACATACGTCATACACGGCTCTGACGACCAGTTCAACTTACCTACAGGCATGACTCTTAGTAAGTCACCCACATACGACATACACGGCTCTGACGACCAACCCATACGAATGACTCTTGGTATGTCCCCTACATACAACAAGCACGGCTCTGACGGCCTACCTACAAGCATAACTATTGGTAATTCACCTACATACGTCTAACACGGCTCTGACGACCAGTTCAACTTACCTACAGGCATGACTCTTAGTAAGTCACCTACATATGACATACACGGTTCTGACGACCAACTCAACCTACCAAGAGGCATGACTCTTGGTAATCTACCCACATACGACATACACGGCTCTGACGACCAACCCATACGAATGACTCTTGGTATGTCCCCTACATACAAGCATGGCTCTGACGACCTACCTACAAGCATAACTCTTGGTAAGTCACCTACATACGACATACACGGCTCTGACGACCAACTCAACTTACCTACAGGCATGACTCTTAGTAAGTCACCTACATACGACATAAACGGCTCTGACAACCAACTCAACTACATACAGGCATGACTATCGGTGAGTCACCTACATACGACATACACAGCTCTGACGACCAATTCAACTTACCTACACGCATGACTCTTGGTAAGTCACCCACATACGACATACACGGCTCTGACGACCAATTCAACTTACCTACAGGCATGACTCTTGGTAAGTCACCCACATACGACAAAACACGGCTCTGACGACCTACCTAAACGCTTAACTCTTGATAAGTCACCTACATTTGACATACACGGCTCTGACGACCTACCCATACAAATGACTCTTGGTATGACCCCTACATACGACAAGCACGGCTCTGACGACCTACCTACAAGCATAACTCTTGGTAAGTCACCTCCATACGACATACACGGTTCTGACGACCAACTCAACTTAGCTACAGGCAAGACTATTGGTAAGACACCCACATATGACATACACGGCTTTGACAACTTACCTACACGCATGACTCTTGGTAAGTCACCCACATACAACATACAAGGCTCTCACGACCAATTTAACCTACCTAAACTCATGACTCTTGGTAAATCACCCACATACGACATACACGGCTCTGACGACCTACCTACACGAATGACTCTTGGTATGACCCTACATACGACACTCGGCTCTGACGACCAACTCAACTTATCTACAGGCAAGACACTTGGTTAGACGCATGACTCTTGTTAAGTCACCCACATACACAATACACGGCTTTGACGGCCAACTCATTTTACCTACACGCATGACTCTTGGTAAGTCGCCCACATACACAATACACGGCTCTGACGACCAACTCAACTTACCTACACGCATGACTCTTGGTAAGTCACCCACATACAACATACTCGGCTCTGACGACCAACTCAACTTACCTACACGCATGACTCTTGGTAAATCACCCACATACAACATACTCGGCTCTGACGACCAAATCAACTTTCCTACACGCATGACTCTTAGTAAGTCGCCCACATACAACATTCACGGCTGTGACGACCAACTTAACTTACCTACAGACATGACTCTTAGTAAGTCACCCACATACGACATCCAACTCTGACGTCCAACTCAACCTACCTACAGGCATGACTCTTAGTAAGTCACCCACATACGACATACACGGCTCTAACGACCAACTCAACCTACCTACAGGCATGACTCTTAGTAAGTCACCCACATACGACATACACGGCTCTGACGTCCAACTCAACCTACCTACACGCATGACTCTTAGTAAGTCACCCACATACGACATACACGGCTCTAACGACCAACTCAACCTACCTACAGACATGACTCTTAGTAAGTCACCCACATACAACATACACGGCTCTGACGTCCAACTCAACTTACCTACACGCATGACTCTTAGTAAGTCGCCCACATACAACATACACGGCTCTGACGACCAACTCAGCTTACCTACACGCATGACTCTTAGTAAGTCGCCCACATACAACATACACGGCTCTAACGACCAACTCAACTTACCTACACGCATGACTCTTAGTAAGTCGCCCACATACAACATACACGGCTCTAACGACCAACTCAACTTACCTACAATCATAACTCTTGGTAAGTCACCTACATACGACACACAGTACTTATTAGCACAGTCCCTCCTTACATAGCCCTTGGTGTTATTAATAGATTATAATTATTACATATTCATGTCTTAAAGACAATTATATCAACAAGGTCTGGCGTTTTGTAATTTAAGACCAAACATTACAAGGCCTGGTATGTAGTCTCAACTTACTGAGAGATAATATTTTATCTTAGTAATTTGTGAAAGCAGTGAGGCTGACCTAGAGAACAAAGCACCGTTGATCACATTCATAAATTCATTGTTCTAACTCATCGTTAAAAGTCTTATAAAACCAGTGGCTTGAAAAGTCACAAATTAACACGCCATAAATGAAATTAACTACCTATTGTCAGGAGTATTTCTGTCATCAGTGGTGCTCGCTTCTTAGGTAAATACACTATACCTATGGCAACCTAGATACGTACAATGGAAGTACGTAGCCAATACAGATACGTTCAACCAAATTGTCTTGCTTGAGATATATTATATTAATATAAAATAAAATATCTTAATATGAAAACTACTATTTAAGAATTACTAAAGCCTGTTAGTATCATTGCCTAGACCTGATGGTAAATGTTCGTATGCCGGACAGGCAAAAATAGTATTATTAAAAACAATTAACAGATTGGTGGGTCAGCGTGGCACCGCCCTGAAAAAAATCGCAATTAAACGGAACCCTGTTCCCTAAATCAGTAGAAAGGCGTACGTTTCCTGCCAACTGCAAGATGAGTGAAGTGATTTCCATTCCTAAATCCTAAAATCCAAGCCTAAGTAGTCTCACAGTTCCAACCAATATCGAACTCGGAAACTGGGGGTGGGGGGGAGAACTGGTAGTGAAATAAACACCCGCGTGTAAGGTAGCGTATTTTGTCAGTTAGGACTTTAGGAAAAATGTACAGACATAAAGTACAAACATCCCATATGAGTTATTATTTTCTAAAAAATTCGTTCACCACAAGCCAAACATATTTGTGTCTAAATTAAAATATTATCTAATTCCTTCACAACACTCTATCAATAGTATACTAATTTAAATGTATCGTGAGATCTAACATTTAAATTAGTATAAAATAAATTAAAACTTATATTTTTAGGAGTTAATAAAAGCTGCTTTTATTTCATTCATTTAAACCAAGAAACAAAGAAATTAAGTAAACCCCACTAAGTCAATAACCAAGATTCACTATAATTTTAACAATGATACGCGTTTACTTTATTTTACATCTGTATCTATTACCCTGTTGTATTAAACAATAGTGCTTCATGAGTTCAATTTCGATGGGTGATTAGGTTTAAGTTAAATAAAAAAAGTGACCTTAAGCTGTTTTGATTAATATCGAACATGTTTTTGTTGAATAATCAGTTTGTACCCAAAACAAGCATTATAAAAAGTTTACATATCATATTTGTAAGTAGAAACAGAATAATGAAAGCACTCGATAAAAATAAACATAATCAAATATTAATTTATAAAATTATTAAAATTCACTACAAATATTTTATTTGATGGGATTACAAATTTGAATCAACCGATGAAAGAAGACAGACGGCCAGATAGAAATAAAATTGTTCAAAGTCAAGTAAGCATTGAATAACATCGTTCCAGCTGCACGCTCAATCCGGATCTAACCATCATACCAACCGGCAGTGTTATCATGGGTTTTATTTTTATTTTTGTAAATATGTAATTTTTGTATAATGTTTTTAATGTGACTGTTTTGACAACGTACAATGGATGTGACCATGGAGTTCTTGCTCTGAAACTGGTAGTCCAATAAAATATTTTGTAGCTGAAGACGACAAAGGTACGTTAACCTTATTATTTGTTAGATTTATTAGCTAGCTTAATTGTATTATATAGTTGTTTGTATTGTGTTTATTGTTTTATGAGACATAATAGATGCTAACAACTTTAATAAAATGTACTATACTGTACATTATCAGAATTCTCAAATAAATGTGTTATTTGCTTGAGGTATTTCACCTACAAGGTAGGCATCATTGGGCAAAAATCAAATGAAATAAATTTATTTCCAAAATATAATAATATAATTGTTGTATCATATGGTGTAACTTATTTAAAAATTAAAAACGAGTTTTACATTTGAAAGAAGATAAATAACTAATACATCAGTTTTATCTAATTAAATCAAGAATTTATTGTGCAGATGTAAAAATGTTGTAGGACTGGAGAACAATATAAGATATTTTTTATTTAATTTGATTTTGACGCTATGCATTTTAAATTATCACTTGCTAATAAACGCCTTTTGATAATTTACGCTATCCAAAGACTTCAAAGATTTGAAATATTTGGTTGTCATCTACTTGTTGGTTGGTATGAAAATAATGTATTGGATGTGTCTCAATGATGACTGAATACTATTTTAATTAATTTATAAGTACAGTATATGTTAAAGGTATTTATTTTGTTTTATTACAAAACTGAAAATATATACCGCAAACAGGTGTTCTATCAACTTATTACTTAGTTTAAATGCAGCTTTTATACATTATTGACGGTTCAACCTGCTTAGCCTTGATTCAATAGAACGAAATATTAAAAATAGTCACTTAGGATTACGTCCTACCAATACGTACTTAGTGTACGACAGTGGAGCGCCTTAGGGTCAGGCGCTCCACTGTTGCTCGCCCAACACGGGGACATTCGATTATTATGTTGTATAATAACGTTTCTCATAATACAATAAAACAAACTATTAAATTACCAATGAAACAAATTTCAAAACTTAATTAATTTAGAACTGTTTGAACAATTTTAACGGAGAAAAATCATTCATAAAACTACACTATTTATTTATGGTGAGTCCTACAACGGTAGCTGACCAACGCCTTGGACCGACCACTCGTCTGATTCAACATCAAAGATGTTTCGGTAGCAAGCCATACGTATTATCACTTCAAACCACTCTGAATGGTTAACAATTAAAAATAACTAGTAACTATTTTAATACTACTATAAATACATACTTACATGGTGGTCCCAACTTCTGAGGTTCAACTGTGCTTGCCTCATCAGGACTTGAAGCGCGAGAGAGCTCCTCAACCCGCTCAGGGTTGACAGATTCCACCGAGGGAGGTTGTGAAGAGGGCGTTGGTGGATTCAGATGGTTAGAAGGTATCGGTAAACCCTTTTCCTGCCTGGAATGAGAAAGTAATCTTTAGTTTAACGAAAAAAGGGAATATGCAAGTAAGCTGTCCCACATTATGACCCTGGTATTTGTTTCACAATTTTTGGAAGCGGGAAAAGGAAAATAAAGATTAACTTTTAAGTGAAGCCTACATATAGTTCAAAGATTAAATATAGTTACCTATTGGTCCTTAACATTTTATACAGACATGTCTTATATACGGTACATAAATATGTCTCAAACTGCGCAAACTTTGGCTAAAATTTGTCTTAATTACAATTGGAATCAGACCTATAAAGCAACATTTCTAAAATTATTATCTATATAGAAAAACTAATCTCAAATTACTCTATTTTTTTTTTTTTTTTTTTTGAAAAATTTTGGGCTACCTTGACCGTCAAGTATCATTGAACGTGGCTGTTCCTTGGACAGGTGACCAATACATGAGCCCGTCTACCCGATGGGTCGGGAGTCCCCAAGTGAAAGTTAGAGAGCGCTTATTACCCATAACTTCTCCTAGTAAAATGAGGCCTTCTTTAACTGTTACCTTCGCTTTTACCTTGTATAATTTCCCCATAATATTGCAGTATTTTATTTGAAAGTACATCTGTTACAGAAAAATGCTTGAAATTAATAGATAATTCCTCCTACATATCATCGCCAGATCAGATTCATAGTAGTTTTCTATCCATAAAAGGGACTATACCCCAATATCTACACATCCTACAGCAAGAGAATGATTTATTTGCCTTTTACCCTCCCACACAAAATACAAAGCAAAATAAAACTAATATCTACTTATTTTATTGCTTGCGAAAAATTAGTTGATTCTTTTATCCTCCCACACGATACTGAGGAAGTAACCAAAACTACAACGGCACCCTCATGTATCCTATAGCTTATAAATAATTTATTTATTATTCTATATTCATAACCACCGGTGGACTGAGTGACATTGCATTGACATGAAATTCTTAACCTCTACATTTCATTGATAAAGGGTGTGTTTTGTTGATTTATCGTCTGGAATGTTGCTAGGCCTAGGCTACATTTAACCGTAAGTACAAACATTACTCCCATTAACTTTTATCCACACATTTTCACCCTAATATTGTTTACAAACTAATAAAATAGTAATTTTACCTTAGATTTACTTACTACTCCATACTCTAAATCTTACACTCAACTTTGTACACATGTGCAAACATAATATATCTTAACTTTTTATCAACATACATGAATTCATAACTAAGCTTAATTCAAGATCAAAGGTAACGTAAATTGTTTCCATTTCCGTAACTCTTTTACTTGATTTGAAGGGTGACATTTTAAAGGTCCCTTTTAGCTTTAGGGTTGTTTGAACAATTTTGTAATTAAATCCTTAATGTAAATACATTAAGAACGACCACATCGGTAAATATGTATTACAGAAGGAGGGATAGAAGCAGGTCATAATTAGCGTAATACAGGGTGTTTATTTTAAAACGCAACACTATTTACAAGTAGAGAAAATGAAGGTTCAAGATAATTACAAGTTCATAGATTGGTATCACTGGTTCGTCTCCTTCCTTAGCTATCAGCTGATTTAGATTGTTGCATTTTTGTTCACTTTATTTGGGTGTTATGCAATGTCATTAAGTTGAGACCAGAGAATGTTTATTGTGGAGGAATATTTTAAAATAAAATCGTTTATTTGTTTGTGTTATGTCAAGATGCTTTCGAACAGTATTCTAAACCCATTGTTTTAACTGTATGTATTTTTAATTGTATGTACAGAATTGTATTGAAATTCAACCCGTGTCAAATCATGGGTTGCGTTTTAAAAGAAACACCCTGTTTTACATCATCTGTCATTGTACAACAAATTTAAATTGTGCGCGCACACACGCATACAACTAGGGTTGGTTGTAAATGTAAAGAAAAGATATAATAATACATCATAATTCAAAAACATACACCAAAATTTATTTACAACATATTCATACATACATCTTACTACAAATAATTTAAATAGTTTTATCGGGGAAAAATGTTCCCTTCAAGGAAAATCCTGTAAGGAGGTACTTTACAGCCTTGATCTGTTACTAAAGAGGCTAATAAAGTTTATACTATTATACTAAATGCACAAAAAAGGTATTCCAAAATGTATACTAAACTCAAAAATAAAATATATTTATACATTTATGATTAAAAATAAGAAAAAAAAAACATTCACTAAGCAGCCTAAAAAACATTTTAATTATATAGATTATTTTATGATCATTAAAAAAAACAGACAGTATAAAAGCAAATTTTTAACAAATTTTATATAATAAAATATCAGAGATAATTGTTTATAAACATTCAATAATATACCAACAAATTATGAATATAGTCATTATGCACTAGCACCACAAAAATATAAGAAATAAAAAAAAATAATTTCTTCAAGAAAACTGTCATTTATATTATATAAATATTTTATCTTATCTCGTGATATTAAATAACAATTCCTCAATATTTGTTTTCGTAAATAACCAATATTTCAATTTATTTAAAAAAAACGCTTGCAGACTTCAAATTTTGAATTTCATTTGGTAGTTTATTAAAAATTCTTGGTGCTAAGAAATAAAAACTTTTATGAAAAATGTATTATTTGACTTAGGCACGGATTCATCTGTTGCATTTCGCAATTTTGGTCTATAAATATCTCCAGGGTTACTATTTTGACTTCGACTAAAAAATAGTTTTAAAACTTTATATGGATAAATATATCATAATGGTAATATTTTCAATGAGCAAAAAAGTGGGAAAGATGCCTCAGTTTTCCCTTTTTTAATATTAATCTTACAAATTGTTTTTGCGTTGTTGATATTGGTTTGAATATTTAATAGGTAAATACTAACCCAACATGTTATTCCATAATTTATTCTGCTGTGAACTAGTGAAAATTATAACATCCTTAACAAGTCACTTTTGCAGTTATATTAAAAAAATAAAAAAGGCTTAAAGTGTTATTAAGTTTCTTCTTCAAATTACATATATGGTTCTTCCACGTTATCTGTCAAAAAATATGGTTTATTGTCAGCTGCATTTTTTTCTAAATTAGATAAAAGCTGTGTTTAACTTGGAAAAACTCCAAAAGTCACTAGATATTAATAGAAGTAAAAAGATAAAGTGATCTCATGTCACAGAGCTAAATCCAATCCATCAAGCCGTTTAAGACCTGCCTCACTGATTCTATTTATGCAAGCTAATCCCTCCGTAAAAGAGCGCAAGGGCACTCTGAAAATATATGATCCATTGTTTGGATAGACTCTCCACAATCACATGTCTGATTTGTATTTCCAGTAGTTACATCTGCCCACTCCAGTTCGGAACCGATTCAACAATGTCCCCTCCCTACGAGGGAGGTTCATCCTACCTACAGGAATGACGAATCGTTAATAAACACTTATTACGTCCGTCAAAACTGTTCCGCATTATGGCCCAACTAGTATTTGGCGAGAAAATTGATCTACTCAAATTGAAAGCAGAACGTAGGTTTCGAGATTTTAAGCGACTGTTGTGACGTGGGAGGTCCTGGGTAATGGGAAGGTACGGAGCATTCAAGATCTTATTGAATTCTTTAAGTAGTGTCTCCTGACGTTTTATTTCTGGAGGAGCTATATTACACAGGACTGGGAGCCAGGTAGTCGGGTTGCCATGAGAGTGCCACTAATAGCTCTCATGACTCTATTAAGTTGGACATCAATCGATTTTTGTATGTGCGCTATTTAACCAGGACAATATTCAGCAGCTGAATAAACCAAGAGACAAAGCAGTAGTAAGAGGACGTGTGCGTTGGCTCACAAGTTGTACCAGCAATATGATTTAGTACATTTGCCCTGGTTTTAATTTTAGCTGCTGTTTTTTGAAGATGACTTTTAAACATTAGCGATCGATCTAACGTTACTCCCGGGTACTGTGGGTGATCATTGTGGTGGAGTTTTGCACCGTTTAGAAAGACATTTAATTTACGGTTAGCTAGTCTATTACTTAGGTGGAAGCAGGATACTTCAGTTTTTGACGGGTTAGGATTCAGCTTCCAGGTTCTAAAATATTCTTTGAGGGTTTCAAGATCATTTGTGAGTGTTTCTTCAGTAGCTGTGAAGTCCTTGTGTTGATAAGCTAAAGCAATATTGTCTGCATACATAAATGTCCTAGACTTGGTGATTGGCATGTCAGCAGTATGAACATTAAATAAAATTGGAGCAAGTACGGACCCCTGTGGCAGACTATCCTTCAGCTGTCTAAAAGAGCTTTCTTCACGACCGAGATAAACTTGTATTAGACTGTCACTAAGCATTGACTCTAGAAGTCGCAAAAGAAAGGGACAGGGAAGGATGCTGTGGAATTTTAATAACAAACCTTTGCTCCATACTGTGTCATAAGCCGCTATGAGATCAACAAAAGCTGCAGATGTTTTTAATTTCTTTTCAAACCCATTCTCGAACAATGTCGTCAGAGCCAGGATCTGGTCACTACAACTTCGGCCAGGGCAAAAACCAGCCTGCTCAACTGGAACGTTAGAATCAAGAATGGGTGATTCTGTTGTTTAACAGTCTTTCCAGCAACTTATAACAAATACTAAGAAGAGATATTGAGCGATAACTTTCCACTCTCTGCCAAGCTTCAGAACAGCTACTACATTTGTTAGCTCTTCGTAAATTAAAACCTAAAACTTCTGTTGGTCCTGATGGTCTACCTCCTTTCATTCTCAAGGCGTGTTCTGATTTATTGGTTGCTCCTTTGCTTCACATATTTAATATTTCTATCTCTAACTCTCAATTTCCTACTGTTTGGAAACGTGCAAAAGTTACCCCTATTTTTAAGAAAGGCCAGAAATCTGAAATACGAAATTATAGGCCTGTATCAATTTTGTCAACTCCTGCCAAAGTGTATGAGTCCATACTGTACAATAGATTATTTTATCATGTAAAAAGTGTTATTAGTCCTCATCAGCATGGTTTCTTTCCTGGCCGATCAATAACATCTAATCTGTTAAATTTTAGTGAATTCTGTATATCTGCCTTGGATAAGGGTGGTCAAGTAGATGTCATATATACAGATTTTGCGAAAGCGTTTGATAAAGTGGATCATTTGACATTGCTTTCAAGATTACATTATTTTGGTTTATCTTCTTCATTAATAAAATTATTTGCGTCCTATTTATCCAGAAGAATTCAGTACGTTTCTTATAAAGGAGCTGTTTCATTCAATTTCCATCCCGAGTCTGGAGTTCCACAGGGGTCTAATTTAGGGCCACTTCTGTTTATTATTTTCATGAATAATATCACATCATCAATAAAAAAATTTCAATTTTTGATGTATGCGGATGATCTAAAAATCTTCAAAAGTATCGATAGTGTTTATGATTGTATGCAGTTACAAGATGATTTAGACAACCTCTTTCAATGGAGTTCCAATAATTTAAAATTTAATCTGGATAAGTGTTCTGTTATTCGTTTTTCCAAAAGATCTGACAAAAATATAGTTTACTCATATTATAATATGGGCGTTCAACTGGCATCCAATAATTCCATTAAAGATCTAGGCATCACGTTTGATGAGAAATTTACCTTTGTCAATCATATTATATCTATGTGTAAATCTTCATTTGCGGTTCTAGGCTTTATCCGTAGATCTGCTAATATCTTAAAAAATGCCAATTTAGTCAAACTTCTATTTTGCTCCTTAGTACGATCTAGATTAGAATATGGTTCAGTTGTCTGGATGCCATCATACGCTTACCTCTCTGATTTGGTTGAGAATGTTCAGAAAATTTTTTTGAGGTTTTTGTATTTCAAGGAATTTGGTCACTTTACAACAGTGATTCCATACTCGGAGCTACAATCGATATTTCATTTAGACTCTCTGAGTGTGCGGCGGAAGGTGGCTATGTTGGCTTGCCTGCATAAGCTTGTGGGTGGTCCGCTCGATGACTCGGCTCTATTGTCAAAACTACAATTCAATGTTCCTCGGCCTAATACAAGGAGTCGTGTGTTGTTCACTCCCTGCTTTTCTCGTACCAACGTTTCTGCTAACTCTCCACTCAATGTTATGATTAGGCTACACAATTCGCTTTCCGTAAGTGTTGATATTTTTTGTTATTCGTTAAACAATTTTTTAAAAGCTGTAAAAGCCAGTATGCATTAATTTAGTATATTGTTAAATTAATTTATTGTAACATTTTTTAATGATCTAATTAACGGCATTGTAATTTATTAATTTCAACATATTTTAACTGTACGTTTTTATTTGAGCATGTGCAGAATAATTGTCTTGTAATATCTTATTTAAATATTTATTAACCCACTTTTTATATGTTTAGTTTGTTGTAATGATTAAATAACCTAATAGATTTTGTACGAGCATAATCTCGTCTGTTTGCAAGTTTAATATATTTATTATTTGTTGTTTGCTTTTCTGTAAGCTGTGAAGTGATTCTTGAAAAACTACATTCCTCGATATTTTTATACTGTATTATTTTAATGCAACATTGTAATTGGGTTTTAATGCCTGTAATGTATACATTTTGTCAATAAATGAATATGAATATGAATTTGAACGCTTAAATGCTTTAAGCAAGTTGCCTGTAGCTAGTATCTTATTGTAGACAGTTTGAACCCATTGTTTCACTTTGCTACCAGCATGCATAAGAAATTTCGGAAAGATACCGTCAAGACCGACTGCTTTCCTTGCTGGTATAGCGGAAATCACCCTATCAATCTCTTCCTCCGTGAAATTTCTAGAGACTTCAAGGGGTGCGAATTGGCTGTTTTTAATTTCATTTAGCTTGTAAAGCGTGTGTTTGTCAGAAGGATGGCGGGCTGACTACGATAAGCTGACTATCCGTATAGCTATCTGAGAAGCCTTCGAGTGGCTTTCTCTTTTGTGCATTCTCTTTGAAAAGTGACTTCGCTTTTCTACTGCTGTGAGAAACGTTTATATTTTCAACAGTTTTAACCCATTTTTCTCTCCTGGCACTGTCTAGAGAGTGCAGCAGCAGATTAGCTGTGTTGGAGTTTTCGGTGGCATTAAACTCTTTGAATAGGTAATCTGATTCCTTACTCCATCCTAGTATATACTCCTTTCTGTATCCTCTCGGTATGCAAGCTTTAGTAATGGACAAGATGAGACTTGTTAAACGATCATAATTTCTTACTGTAGGGGGAATGAGCCTGTTGCTATCATCAAGCCAGGTGGTAAAGGCCTCCCACTGTTCTTTATTGAAATTCCATCTAGGCCCTGGAAAAGATCGAATAATGGGAATTTGGATTCACAATGAAACCAGCACTGGCCTATGTTGCGAGTGAGGAAAAGCATCAAGAACCTTCCTAATTGGTTTTGGGCTTGATAATTGTTCACACAAGCATTAGCTTAAGTCGGGAGAGTAACCTCGATGCCAACGAACTAAAAAAAGTGGCTGAATCTTTAGCATCAAAGATCAGGAAAAGGTTGTTCATTTCAGCCCAGTCAGCAAGCTTTCTGCCATTCTCATCGTCGGTGTTATAGCTCCATTGGCTATGGTGACTGTTGAAGTCCCCCACCTAGAGGACAGGGTGTTCAAAACTTGGCAAAATCCTATCGTCAAGACACTGGATGTATGGAGGCTTTTAAACATTTACTATTGTAGTTTCTGACACTTGTTGCCAAGACAAAGATGTCACTATCAGAGCTCTTATGGGTAATTGATACATTGTCCATGTCATTCTTTATATAATTGCAATACCATACACCCTATGCCCAATGGAATCAACAAGTATGTATCCAGAAATAATCACCTCTTGCACTATTGTTATCTTCGATATGTGTCTCTTGGAGTGCAAGGATACCTACATTGTTTATAAGAAGGACCCTACTGATGCATTCATTCTTCGCCATGCTTAAACCCTCAACGTTAAAACAGACTACATTTAAAACAGAACCTATTATTTTGAAATTAGTTTGGTCCTCAAAAAGGCCTTTTTTATTTTATGTCGTAGCTGCCATAGCTGGGAGTACACAAATTTGTGACGGTCCAGCTACTAGGTTTGCTGCTCGTTTAGAACTACCCAGGGGATACGTACAGCTTTAAAGAGTTGCTGTGGACGCGAACAACATCATTCCCCATCTCTGTACTCATCACTCGCCTAAATCCAAATTGATTTTCACTAAAAAAAGTGTTTTTTTTTTAAATAAACTAATCTTTCTTTCATTATTTTTTATAAAAAAGAAAGTAAATATATAGGCCTATAGTTATTACATTGGAATTTCGAGTCTTTCTTGAATATTGGAATAACGAAATCGTTCTGCATTTTTTCCGGAAAACTCCTGACTCAAAACTTAAATTTATAATATGTAGTAAAACTTGTGAAATTTTATCACAGTATTTTTTTATAATACATGTACTAATCCTATATATACCTGGAGATTTTACATTTTTCATTGATTAAACAGCTTTTTTCAAATGATTTTCAAGAACTGGCATCAAAAACATTGTTTTATTAATATATCGGTCTTTAAAATAAGTTGTTTAGTTTGTCTGTAGTCGACCACGTTTATCAGATTTTATAAGTAATTTTTCCCGCGACTGATACAAAGTATTTATTAAATTCATTAGTAATAATATGAGGGTCACTTTCTTTTTTATCATTTATATCTAGAGTTACAATTTCATTTTTTTTTTTAATTTGATCTGTTATTTCTTTTAATATCCTCCAAATTCCTTTTGAATTCCCCCTGTGTGAGGGGTCTGCAATAGTTGTGCTTAAGATTACAAATATCTAACTGCAGAATGTTTCTAAATTGCTTGAACTGAGTTTTAATGCTATATCATTAGGTCGGTTTTGAATTTTTTTTCAATAGTTTATTTTTAATTTTTATGCGTTTACAAGTATTGTCATCAAGCCATGGCTTCAATTTAACCTCCTTCAAATATTTACACAGTTATTCCTCTTTACAAACATTTAATAAATTAGTAAATATCGCAATAAATTTATCATAAGCAATACAAATATTATCTTCTGAGAAAACATCAGCCCAATCATCATTATCAAGTAAATTTGCTGTGTGGTAGTTCTTTATGTAGTTCAGAAGTTTTAGGGTACTTTCTTTTATTTCATTCATTAAATGTTGTAAATTAATGTCTTCAGATCTTATATTTTAAAAGTGACTATTTTTTGCATCTTTCAAGTGGCTATGTGCTTTTCCAGTAAATTTATCGATAAATTAAATATCTTTACTGGTTAATTTTTTATTTTGGTTATATTCTCATTTTTGTGTGTATTTTTTTACTATGTAGTACAGTATAAATGAAAATGACTATTTACTCCAATTCGTTATTAACAAGCCTTTTTTGTAACTCTTCATTTTTTTTCAACAACTTGCTGGGTAATAAAACTAATAAAATTTTTAAAAAATCACTACTTGGTTTGTAAAATTTGTAGAAACTATGGTAATATTTTATAATTAATACTCATGAGTCAAAGGGCATGTGATGGATAAAGGAATAGTGCATACGTATTCCTTTTACATAAAACTATATAGTATCAAGTTTGTAATTTTTCGAAAAAGAACACTATAAATACATCATTATCGTAGTTTTCAAGAGTTGATGTGGTAAAAATGATGCGGTACACCTCTGAAGACCAAGTAGTGGTCAGATATACAGAAATAGCCAAAACAATATATAAAAAAAAATAAATAAATAATAAAATTAACTAACATAAAGCTGCGCCTAAAATTACAACTTATTTCAGTCTGCTTGGCATTTTACATGTATTACTGATTCACCCCTTTCTTTTATGAGCAATAGCTTCCCATCCTTGATCCATAGCCATTTGTAGTGATTCTCTGTCCTCACAATTTTAGCTTTTGTAAAAAGTCTTTTCCGCTCATACACTTATGTATCTTTTTAAAGGCTCAGGTGTCTTTTTGATCATTTCTTTCCCTTTCTCTTTGCCAGGAAACTTTCTGCATCTATTCTCCTCACAAATTTTACAATTATTCCTGGTGGTCTTGTAGTATTTGGTCTCTTTCCCAACAAGTGACATGCATCAATCATGGAGTCATTTATCTCCATTCCTAATGCTTGCCCACACTCTTAACCTTATCTATAACCTCAGTAGATGGCATACCTTGAATTTATATGCAATTTCTCCTTGAATATAGCTCCATCTCTTCTATTTTATTCTCTGACATATTTAATTTTTCTCCCAGTTGTTTATTCTGAGCTGTAAGAGAGTCAATTATTTCCAAACAGCTATTCATTTTTAACGTATTTTCTTCTACAGCCTTGGTATTATCATCTAATTTATTATTAAGTAGCTCATAAGATTTATTAAAATCATTCATGGATGCTTTTTACTCACCTCTTAAGTCGTTTATGACTCTCATAACGTCCTCCAACGAGTTTTCCTTTCGTGACCTTAGACTCCAGCCTCAAGCTGCCTCGTCGTTGTGTGTTACACGACTCACATCTCCACACAATTTGTTCACTGGCTAAATAGTCTATATCAGATTTACTGATTTTCACGCATGATCCGGGAACATATGTATTACAATCAGAGCAAATTACTTTCAGCCTATTGCCTAAGGTCTTAATGCAAACACCGCACATCACCATTTTGAGGTTAGGATCAATTATGAGCACTTTTAGTTTAATTAGCACGGAATAATACCAGACAAACAAAAATGTCCACAGATAAAGGCTCTTACGGTAAAAATAACTCATTTAGAATACATCGAAAATAAAATAAACACCATAAAATATAAAGTTTGGAAGAGCAATTTATGATTACGTGTCAATCGTTTAGCCACTGCCATCTGTAATATTAAAAATATTAAATATTTATAATATGAAAAGGTTCTGTTATATTATTACTTTCTTTGCCATTAAGTTGTAATTTTTTAAAATATCATTTGGTTCCAAGTAATTTCTTTGTTGTTTGTATTTACAGAGAGTAAGACTGGACAAAATATAAAACTTTACACTTCATGACAGGTTTTACTAACAAAACCACTAACCTATTTTTATTCAAGATAATAATAGTTTTTGTCTCATGGTCTAGGCTATTTCAGAAAATGCGAAAGCACTTTCTTAAAAATCTATAGGCGTTAGCCAGAATTGGCGAAAAAGGGGTCTACATGAAATGTTGAACTTGAACTCCAAAAGTGTGTGTGACAATATTCTGTGCAATAAGTAATAAAAATACTTACAAACAATATGATTATATTTCTATTCCATCAATGTCCATATCATAATAGTAAATCCCTCAATCAATTCAGTACTGCATGCATGAAACATGACGTTAGATATCACCAATAAAACTGATGACTAATTATCCAGTTTAAATGGACAGAAAATAGTTTACCCTTTGTTTAATTTCATCCCACATTTTTAGGATATTAAAACACATTATTTAGAGCTAAATTTGAAGAAAATTATTAATGCGATATAGAATTATTTCGATACAAAAATATATTAAAGCTAATTATAAAAAGTTATTAACATTTGAATACGCACTAATAACAATCAATGCCTAGTCTACTGTATACAATAACAAGTTCAAGCAATTAGCACATTAGCCTAATACTACAAGATGAAAGTTTACTACCAACAATTGAGAAACTGAAAATTATGAAATATTGTGTAAAGGCAAAGTTACGCTGAAAATAAAATATGAATTCACACACTAAAATTGAAAGAAGGAAATTTCCCTTTTCTTTTGCTGTCAACAGTTTTGAAGCAGTGACAAAAAATGAACGTTTCAGATCTGTCTATGTGACATTTATTTGAGCTCTGAAACATGAGGGTCGCGGTCACCGAGTGACTGAGACTGGATGTGGTAAAGGAAGGAAGTAGCCGAAAACAGTCTGTTACAAGTATATAAACCTGGTGCCGCAAGACATAACCTTGAGCATGGTTCAGCGTTCAGCCTTCCGCTTGTTTGTCTGTCAAAGTGAACGGTTGATCATTTATTACATTATTTATTATCTTATTTATATATTATTAGCAGACAGGCCATGATTCCCTACGTGGTTCTCTATGCTTGCTTACCCTCCTCTCCGTGGTTCTCTCTAAACCATCCTATCAATGTAAAACCTCAGCTTGTTGCCGTTCTCTTAGATAACAAAGAAGTATAGTTTAAAACCCTATAAGTCTTTAGGGGGATGAAAATTATGCAATCATACCAGAGTTAGTAGAATTGACCTTAAACATTTCTCAATAAATTGACCTCAGACATTTCAAGTGTTTGTATCATGTTTATCTTTTTTTGAATCAGCAGTTTGAAATAAACTATTAAATTAAATTATTGCCAATGTTATTTTTAGTGAAAAAAGGACATGTTGAGGTGCTGTATCTACCTACACATTAAGCCCCCCACACACGGTCGAGCATGTTGGGCGAGCCGTTCCCACCAACGATTTCTTTGAAGCGTTTCTCCTCGAGTTGACGAGGCTTCTTCCCAGCAGTTTTTCTTATTAACCTCCTGTATTAAAAATGGACACTAAAACATTTGTGTTATCAATCAGACACCATGAACCTATGTAGAACCAGACTCAGAATGTTGATTTGCTGCTTTATCAAAGTTTTATGCCTCATATAATAAATTAATGGCGCTGATAAACCTTTTTTCCGAAATTAAGTGTAAAATTTAGTGATAAAATGTGCTTATTTATGTTGAAGAAATAATTAATCCAACCCCGATGAGTCCACCAATCGTTCTGCTTTGCTTTGCGGAATTGTTGGTGGCAAAGAACCTCAACACCCTATGAAGTAGAAGATGTCGCAAATATCCTAAATGTAGACAAATGGTAGCCAACTGATTTATTACCATTTAATTAGCTGAAATATTGAATCGAATTGAATTTCAAACAGTAATGTAATATCTGGCGTTCTTTCAAGTATGGTGAAAATCTTTACTTATGCACTACTACTGGTATGAAAGATAAGTAAAATTTTAATATCACTATTTTCAAATAATTACTTATTTTCACTGTCAGACAGAGAATTTTACTGCCTGAAGGCAATTTCCTATACCCGAGTGTTACTCATGACTCGCAGCTCCACTATGTGCACATCACCTGTCGCCCCTGGATCGTGAATGGACCGTGAGCAATGTTACTCTCCCAACAGCTAGGTCCTTTTTTCGGCACTTCCCAGGCCTTTTTTTTGTTAAAATCATAAAAAATACTAAGTATGCTTCAAACGTAAATTTTATCATTTAGTTTTTCTACTCAAGAACTACACAATCACATACTACCATGAAAACTCACATAACGAAGTAGTAATTAATTATTTTCAAGAAACAATCGAAAGAAAATATGTATGCTTGATTGAACAATCGAAAGAAAACAAGGAGCACTAAAAAATGTTTAAGATAGCCAAATTGTTTATATTTAGTACACTATAACAATATCTTGTTTTATTTTAGATAAGCTACAATTTTTTTGGAATTTTTGTTTACATAAAGCGCAAAAATTATGGCATAAATGACATAAATGGCAAAGTTACATTATGATCATTGTAGGTTTCGTTTCATTGTATTCTTATGGAGCTATATTAGTTAATTGATTTATTTAATTAACAGCAGTTAAATAAAAATAAATTGACAAAAAATTATTGTGGTAGGATAACCGTTTAAAATTAAAAATAATTGAGTACAGAAGTAAATTATACATAACAACAGCTGTTCTGAATTTAATATGAATTAATTAGATACAATGTAAACTGAACGCTTCCTGCACAGCTAAACAGGGTGTCCTGAAAGTAAAGTGCCAAACTTCGTGAAATTGTTATATAGGTCAAAATAAAGAAAGAATCTAGAATACATTTTTTCCATTTCTGTTTCTTTGATACCATCACACAACGCAACAGCTGACTCAAAATCCATTGTACAACTGACGAAGTGCCAGGATGCTCGATCGTAGTAGGCTCGACCGTGTGTAGGGGGCTTTAGAAATGGAATTTCGATAAATCCTTTCTTAGTGGCTTTATATTATAAAAAAGCTAACTTCTCCCTAAAAGTCATCAAAATCTGTTCAGTGGTTCTGGAGATTTCGTGATGAGTGAGTAGATGTTTTTTGGAACGTATACAGGGCGTCCCGTAAGTAACCAGCAAAACTTCTGGAGGTCATTCCTTGGGTTAAAACAAACAAAAAATGTCATGTGTACAAATCGTCTTTCTTGCTCCATTATCCAGCTATCTGTCTGTATGTGTTTTTTACTAAAAACTTAATATCTCAAAAGATATTTAAGATAAAACCATGAAAATTGGTATGAGTGTTGATCTTTTTAGTTTCCATTTACTATTTAAATTTCGATTTTTTACAACAATTTTTTTCGTAATGGCGGCCATTTTAAAATTTTAAAGCCAAATATAATTTAATAACCTTAAATTTTACTAAAAACTTGTAAGTTACCAAAAAGTTTAAGAATTTATTTCTATAAATAATTTAATAAAAACTTTTAAGATTTAACAACTATTAACTGATAAATTACAATTTTTATCAAATAAAAATATGCTTGATATTAATAAAATTGAAAACTTAAGTAAAGTGACATTTATTTACTAAAAACTAAATACAGTAGGAATAGGTTAGAAGTGACGTTTATTACAACACAAAAACAACAGTAAAGAACAAAAGAAACAAATACTAGTGATCCTACAACATATGCTCAAAGTGCCTACCATCCATGTCTATGCATCGTTCTAGACGATTTCTCATAGAACTTCTCATTCGTTCAAATACACCCGGTTTCCGTCTAATCGTATTACAGCCATCCACTATTCTTTCCTTTAACCACAGAATAATATTCTGTGCTTTAACATTTCAATACTTCCAATAGGCGTTTGGTATACCAAAGATTTAAGGTAACCCCATACAAAAAAAGTTCAATGTGTTTAAATTAGGAGAGCTGGCAGGCCACGCTACAGGACCACCACGGGATATCCATTTGTTTCTAAAAACCCGTCTTAAGTGTAGTCTAATATCGACACTAAAATGTGCAGGAGCACCATCCTGCATAAACATTGAACTTATGTCATGTAAAGGCATGTCTTCTAATAGTTTAGGTAACAAATTTTGTAAAAAGTCTAAATATGATGCTCCGTTTAGTCCTGAAAATAAAGCAAAAATAAAGGTCCTGAAAATTTATCTCCAATAATCCCTATCCACACATTAAGAGAAAAACGTACTTAATGTCTTCATTGTCATGTAGCATGAGGTTTGAAATCAGCCCAAAAGTGGTTGTTATGGTAATTGAAAATACCTTCTCTTGAAAATCCTGCCTCGCCGGTAAACAAAATACATGACAGAAATAGTGGAATAAAAGCAATTTTTCCTAAAAACAATTGACACAGATTAATTCTAGGCTAGAAGTCTCTTTCAGAAAGACTTTGGACTCGCTGAATATGATATGGATACAATTGTTGATCTTTCAAAATACGCCACGCAGAGGTTTTTGACATTCCTTCTACCTGTGACAACCTTCTGACACTCGTACTAGGGTTTTCTTCAATGGCATTTAATATTCTTTCTTGAGCTCTAAAAGTTGTCACTGAAACTGGACGACCCATTTTTTCAACTTTAGCAAAAGTTCCACGCTCCCTCAGGGACCTATGAACGAACAGTTACAAACGTTTCTCGGTGAGGAGTTCTTCGATGAGGAAATCTTCCTTTATATAGTCGTACTGCCTCGCGTGAATTTCCATTAGCCAATCCATAAATAAAATGAACGTCTGATAATTCTTCATTTGAATAAATAGGCATTATGGTTCATGAAGAAACTAAATAAGATAATATTAATACCAGTGCAACCACAAAAACTATCTCAAGAACCCCTTAATATCACTGTTTATCTTTAGTAATGTACTCCAATCAATAAAAAATAAAAATAGGTGTTTCCAACAACGAACTATCAATATTACATTCAGCTAATAATCATTGACTGTATGTATTTTTAACTTCCAAATCAGCTATAAAAATCTATTTAGCACTAATCTAATTTTTAGTAAATAAATGTCACTTTACTAAAGTTTTCAATTTTATTAATATCAGGAGTAGTAGGGAAACAGCGACTTAACGCCGTCCCAAGTACGACTTTTCGTCCAAAATACGACGGGGGGTGGGGGAAGGTCACGTGCCCTTAATCGATATTTTGATTGACTGTGATTGATTTTGATTTGTTTTTGATTGATTTTGATTGATTTTTAATGAGCTTTGATTCGATTTTGATTGATTTTGATTGATTTTTAGTGGGCTTTGATTTGATTTTGATTTACCTTAACCGATTTTTAGTGGGCTTTGATTTGATTTTGATTGACCTTAATCGATTTTTAGTGGGCTTTGATTGACATTGATTTGATTTTGATTGACTTTGATTTGATTTTGATTGTCTTTGATTTGACTTTGATTTGACTTTGATTTGACTTTGATTTGATTTTGATTGACTTTGATTTGATTTTGATTGACCTTAATCGATTTTTAGTGGGCTTTGATTGACTTTGATTTGATTTTGATTGACTTTGATTTGATTTTGATTGATTTTGATGGTGGCGGCCACCTGCCGGATCCAAACGTTATTGATTGTTTCGGAGAGTGGGGAAGCCACCTGCCGGATCCAAGCGTTATTGATTGTTTCGGAGAATACCCTCGGGGGTTTCCGGAGTTGTCGGGAACCTTCGGCAATCGTTCAGTCTCAGACTTTTGAACAAGACACATCTAGCAGCTCCGCTATTTACAACGCATCCATATAGTAAGTATACATAACCTATAAATTCATTTTACTCTCTAGGAACATAACCTAACTTATTTTCACCAAGATATTGAAAAACATTTTCTACAGACATTTCTAGTATTATACATACCCGAGTAGATAGATATTGAGAGTTTTACCAAAGTTATTACATAACCTCACATTTTAGAACTTAGCAGACCCTAAATGTACTATGTTCAATTCTTTTGTAATTCCTCAAGTAGACAAATTACTAACATAACCTCACTTACGATCTAAAATATAGCAGGATCTTTTGTTATTTTTTGATTAACGTAGTAGCATCTAATGAAATAATATTTTGATTCACGTAGTAGTAATATATATTACGATGGTTTCAGGACAAACTTCATTCAGTGTCAGACTTTTGAACGAGACACATCTAGCAGCTCCGCTATTTACAACGCATCTATTGCAACCGTAAAGTAAGTATACATAACCTATATATGCATTGTACTCTCTAGGAACATAACCTAACTTATCTTACCTTCACCAAGATATTGAAAAACATTTTCTACAGAGTTTCTAGAATTATACATACCCGAGTAGATAGATATTGAGAGTTTTACCAAAGTTATTACATAACCTCACTTTTTGAGACCTTATTAATTGTAAGTTTAAGAGAACATAACCTCACTTTTTGAGACTTTATTAATTGTAAGTTTAAGAGAACATAACCTCACTTTTTGAGACTTTATTAATTGTAAGTTTAAGAGAACATAGCCTCACTTTGAGACTTCATTTAATGTAAGTCTGGAACATAACCTGCTACCACTCCATCACTTGACTTCGTCTTCCTACGGCAACCGCACCCATCTAATACATGTAAGCCCTTATATATCATTACTGTAGTAGTACCCCTAAGCATACATTAGACTTATATTACCGTTCTCTTTACGGTATTTGCAAAGATTACCTTAATGATCATGTTACTAACACAAATTGTCCTTCTGTTTCAGATCATCATGAACCCCAACCAGATTGCATGCCCCAGATGTGCTAAGGCCATATCTCGGAAGAACATGTCGCACCACCTCAAGCGCTGTGGCAACCCAAAGCCCACCATCGAGCCCCAGCGACCTTGCCACTCCTGCGGGACGATGATTACCCTCTCCAACCGCAGCAAGCACCTCAAGAAGTGCAGCCCAGCTCACCTCAAGAGGAAAGCAGACGAGCCAACCCCCTCCACTTCCAAGGTTGCTCGCTTCGAGACCGAACCCCAACCGTCAACCAGAACTTCCATCATTGATACCGTCCGCTCAACCATCGTATCGGCATACAATACGGCTAAGGGAGCAGTAGATCATCTGATTGGAGGAAAGCAGCTCCGTATCGAAGAGATCGAGAAGGCGTTCCGGGGGAGGATGAAAACCTACTCCGTCGTCAATCGGCCCGGCATTAAGGATCCAGCTGGATTCCTCCGACAAGCCAGAGAGCTAATCACGGCAAAGATTGCAGAAAACTTGAATGCAGAGAACATCAAGACGCAATTAGTTTTTATCGCCGAGTACAAGAAGCCAGTAGGCGATAACGATGAGAGGAAGGAGATGAACTTCAAGACCAAGAACGCCATCATCCTTCCCACCACCAACATTGTGAACTATCTGGAGGACGCCGAGGGGAAGATTCTAAAGGAAATGGACGAGTTCTACGCCAAGGGATCCGGGTGGACTCTGGCTAAAATTATCGGATTGGAGCTTAGAATCAACAACTACAAGCCTCTTCGTGGATCAACATACTGTGAACTACCAAAGAAAATTGCAGCTAAACACGCCGTGCTCAATATCAACAATAATGACAACAAGTGTTTCCTGTGGTCTGTGCTAGCCGCACTTCACCCTATTCACTGGAAAGACCATCCTCATCGCGTTCAACACTATCTACCCTATGAGCACGACTTTGACCAATTCCTTCAAGGCATCACATTTCCCATCAGCCTCGACCACGTCAAGTTATTTGAGAAGAAGTCTGGGATCTCCATCAATGTGTACGCCTACGATGAAAAGTTCGTAGTGTACCCGCTGCTGGTCACGGATAGGGAGCAGCAGAAACACATCGACCTGCTGTATATAAAGGACAAGAACAACGCCCACTACTGCCTAATTCGAGATCTTGCCAGATTAGCTCGCCGGCAAATTACAAACTACCAACACAGAACATGGATATGCCGTAGGTGTCTACAGCACTATGGAAGAGAAGATCTGCTAGCCTCACACATGGAATACTGCAACGATCAAGAAGCTGTTAGGATTGAAATGCCTAAACAGGGTAGCAAAATCAAGTTCGAGGAAGGGAATAGAACGATGAGAGTACCCTTCGCTGGATACGCCGACTTCGAATGCATGCTGACCGCCATTGAGACGGAGGAGGAGGATGAAAGAATGGACGAGGATGGAGCAGCAAAATCATATACCAAGCAGTATCAGAAGCATGAGGCTGTAAGTTTCTGCTACTATATTGTTTACGCTGATGATCACTACGGAGAACCTGTGAAATATTTTGGATCCGATGCAGCACAAGTTTTTGTCCAGAGTCTGTTCAGAGAGTCGAAGAAAATTGCTCACCTGTACTCTTCTGCAGCAGCCAAACCGATGAACCTAACTCCAGAAGATCTCACTACCATCGCCAACTCTACAATCTGCCATATTTGCGAGAAGCCTTTTACTGACCCGGAAGACTACAAAGTCAGAGACCACGACCATCTTACTGGAAAATTCAGAGGCATCGCTCACAACACCTGCAATCTCAAGTTTCGCAAACCTAATTTTATTCCAATTTTTATCCACAATCTAAGCGGCTATGACACACATCTTTTTATAAAAATGTTCGGACTCAATGACGAAACTATTAGCGTCATCCCCAATAACGAGGAGCGTTACATTTCCTACACCGTAGAGATTGAGGGAGGAGTAAAACTACGGTTCCTTGATTCTTGCCGCTTTATGATGTCCAGCCTCGACTCACTGGCGAAGAACTTAACGACACCACAATTCCGCGAAACATCAAAATTCTACTCTGGAGAGAAACTACAACTACTCATCAAGAAGGGTATCTACCCCTACGACCATATGGACTCCTTGGAAAAATATCAGCTCACCAACCTACCAGAAAAGAAGGACTTTTACAACAGGCTAAACAAGACGGATATCACAGATGCAGAACACGAACACGCTCAGACAGTATGGAATACATTCGAAATCTCCAACATGGAAGAATACACTCTCCTGTACAACCAGACCGACGTTCTACTTTTGGCGGACATCATGGAGAACTTTAGAGACGTTTGTATGAACACCTACAAGCTCGACCCAGCATGGTATTTCACCGCTCCCGGACTGGCATGGAGTGCAATGCTTAAAACTACGAGAGTTGAACTGGATCTGTTGACCGACAATGAAATGCGGCTGATGATCGCCCGAGGTATTCGAGGAGGAATATCCCAGTGTTCCAACCGCTATGCAAAGGCAAACAACCCTTATATGGAGGATTATGACATGGACAGGTCTACTACTTACCTCACATATCTGGACGCCAATAATTTATATGGATGGGCTATGAGCCAGCCTATGCCTCATGCAGACTTTCTATGGGTGCACGATCCTGAAAACATCGACATCATGAGCATACCGGATGACGCTCCTAGAGGCTACATCTTCGAAGTGGATCTAGAGTACCCTCGAGAGCTCCACGACACCCATTCGGACTATCCATTGGCTCCAGAGCAGCGCATTCCTCCAGGCTCCAAGAACATGAAACTCCTACTCACTCTCTTCAACAAGGAGAAATATGTTATTCACTACCGAAACCTAAAACTGTACATCTCCCTTGGCATGCGGGTGAAGAAAATCCATAGAGCTGTCAGCTTTATGCAGAGTACTTGGCTAAAGGCTTACATCGATTTAAACACCAACATGAGAATAAGAGCAACAAACAAATTTGAGAAAGACTTTTATAAGCTGATGAACAACTCAGTCTTCGGTAAAACTATGGAAAACATATTAAACAGAGTGGATATCCGCCTCGCCACCAAGGAAACACAAGCTGATAAGTGGATGGCGCAGCCTAATTTTAAGAGCCGTACCATATTCACAGAGCACCTGGCTGCAGTCCATATGAGTAAGACACGTCTGTTCTTCAATAAGGCTATATACGTAGGCATGAGCATCCTGGACGTTTCTAAGTTGTTGATGTATGAGTTTCACTACAATGTGATCAAGAAGAAATATGGCGAAAAAGCGCAACTCCAGTATACTGACACAGACTCGCTTACATATATGATTGAAACAGTCGACTGGTATAAAGACATGAAGGAGATGATTCATCTATTCGACACCAGCGATTACTCCGACCCCAACCGTTTTGACATTCCAAGAGTTAATAAAAAAGTGTTGGGTGTGATGAAGGATGAGCTTAGCGGACGTATAATGTTTGAGTACGTGGGGCTACGCTCTAAAATGTACGCTAGCCGGTCTGAAAACGGAGAAGCTAAGAAGGCAAAAGGAGTAAAAAAAATCTGTAGTAAAGAATGAACTAGAGTTTTCTGACTATAAGGAGTGCCTCGATAAATTCTGTCTCCTCTACAGTACTGTGGATGTTACGTTGGATGACGCTTTGGAGAGAAATGAAAAGTATAAATCCTGCCAAGTGAATAGAAAAATGAATCTAATTAGGAGTCGCCGCCATGAACTGTACAGCATAGAGCAAAATAAAATAGCGCTTTCAGCCTACGATGATAAGCGTTTCATTTTGGAAGGAGGCATAAAGACCCTGCCATGGGGACATTATTCCATCGATGAAGAAGCGATGATTGACTGAGCCGTCTTAGATGCGCTGATGGTGGAGTAAGGAGACGGGTGGGAGCACAAGAGTGCAGGAGGTAGCAAATAGAAGAAGGTCGGCTACCACTTTCCGCAGCGTGGAGGGGCTGCGGAATCCCTTAAAAACCAATAAATATTTTGGTTTACAACAATCTTAATCAGTTATGAATTGGACACAATTCAAACCAGTTATGAATGTGAGAGAAATCATCGCCAAAGAGCTACACGCTCCAGCCAGAAGAACATTTCCCACCAGACCTGTGGAAGTCAAAGGATGGGCTCAACCCGCCCGTAGTGCAATGTAAAAACCTCGTTCTGGACGAACCTTCTTCTTAATTATGGTAACTCCTACGCCAGGTAAGTAATGTTAAGTTAGTTTTAAGTAAACTCTTTTACTGTCAACCTTTAAAAACAATCTGTAAAATAAATTCTGTTATAATATGAACACTTTTGTGAGTTTACATAACTACAATTTATTAACGGATATCTCCAGCTCTGTGTGAATTTCTATAGAATACCGTACCATCGAGGTGAGGGCGGCCCACATTCAATAAAAAAGCCCGACTGTTCTCTAAGGCAGCCGTAAAACGCATAAGACCTGAGGCAGTCCTGCAGCTTGGGGCTGGGCTAATCCCCGTAAGACCTTGAGTCGCAGTCCGGGCCCTCGTACGGTACGTGTATGATTGAATGTTACACTCTATGGCTGGACAGTATCCGTAGGTCCTGTGTGTGAGGGAGAGTAACCTACAAAAAAGAAAAAAACACACAAAACCTACTGTAAAAAACAGAATGAAAAAATAATAAAAACAAATTTATAAATAAAAACCCCTTTGTAAGTCTGTACGTCACATTGAAAGGCTTCTCTAAGTAAAGTGTTGTCTTTACTTACAGAGGGACCCAAAGAATACAAAAAATAAATACAAAAAAAATTATAAAAACAATAACTAAATAATACTGGGAGGTAGCATTTTGTTGGTTGGCTACCACCGTAATGAGCGAGGTTGGGGCTCATTACACTAAAATACCCGTGGGGGATACCAGTCCTCTATCGGGCGCGTCCCATGGGAATTGGGCAATGCCCTTCAGTTTTGCATTCAGCTTACTTGAGGGTAGTGAGGAATTAAATACTCACCGTGAAAAAAACTGGTTAAATCAGTTTTTCTAAACATTAAAAAACCTTTAAAATTATCTAATAGACTCTTTATAAACTTAGTTTGTGCTCAAAACAACACACAAAAGACCAAACACAAACTCTACATATAAGACTCTTGGTTGACCACCCACCTACTCAACATACAACAACTCTGATAGATTCATCCACCTAACCATTACATAAAACCTTTGATAGACCACCAACACACATGAACAACCTACCTACCTACCTACATAACAGTACCACCCTCCCAAATTTCCCGCCCAATTTGCCTCAAATTCCCTCGTTATACTATATAAAATGTACTCTTAGCCAAAATGCACTCTATTTACAGTCTAGGTTGGACTAACCCGGGTTAACACAACGTGGGTTATTAAAGCCCGGGTTAACCCACGTTGATTTAAAGCCCCAGAGGGCAGACAAGTAAGGATGATTCGCCCATATATTATCTACTAACAGAAAAACAGAAAAACAGAAAAACAGAAAAACAGAAAAACAGAAAAACAGGAAAACAGAAAAACAGAAAAACAGAAAAACAGAAAAACAGGAAAACAGAAAAACAGAAAAACAGAAAAACAGGAAAACAGAAAAACAGTCTGTTTTTCTGTTTTCCTGTTTTTCTGTTTTTCTGTTTTTCTGTTTTTCTGTTTTTCTGTTTTTCTGTTTTTCTGTTTTCCTGTTTTTCTGTTTTTCTGTTTTTCTGTTTTTCTGTTTTTCTGTTTTTCTGTTTTTCTGTTTTTCTGTTTTTCTGTTAGTAGATAATATATGGGCGAATCATCCTTACTTGTCTGCCCTCTGGGGCTTTAAATCAACGTGGGTTAACCCGGGCTTTAATAACCCACGTTGTGTTAACCCGGGTTAGTCCAACCCAGACTGTAAATAGAGTGCATTTTGGCTAAGAGTACATTTTATATAGTATAACGAGGGAATTTGAGGCAAATTGGGCGGGAAATTTGGGAGGGTGGTACTGTTATGTAGGTAGGTAGGTAGGTTGTTCATGTGTGTTGGTGGTCTATCAAAGGTTTTATGTAATGGTTAGGTGGATGAATCTATCAGAGTTGTTGTATGTTGAGTAGGTGGGTGGTCAACCAAGAGTCTTATATGTAGAGTTTGTGTTTGGTCTTTTGTGTGTTGTTTTGAGCACAAACTAAGTTTATAAAGAGTCTATTAGATAATTTTAAAGGTTTTTTAATGTTTAGAAAAACTGATTTAACCAGTTTTTTTCACGGTGAGTATTTAATTCCTCACTACCCTCAAGTAAGCTGAAGGCAAAACTGAAGGGCATTGCCCAATTCCCATGGGACGCGCCCGATAGAGGACTGGTATCCCCCACGGGTATTTTAGTGTAATGAGCCCCAACCTCGCTCATTACGGTGGTAGCCAACCAACAAAATGCTACCTCCCAGTATTATTTAGTTATTGTTTTTATAATTTTTTTGTATTTATTTTTTGTATTCTTTGGGTCCCTCTGTAAGTAAAGACAACACTTTACTTAGAGAAGCCTTTCAATGTGACGTACAGACTTACAAAGGGGTTTTTATTTATAAATTTGTTTTTATTATTTTTTCATTCTGTTTTTTACAGTAGGTTTTGTGTGTTTTTTTCTTTTTTGTAGGTTACTCTCCCTCACACACAGGACCTACGGATACTGTCCAGCCATAGAGTGTAACATTCAATCATACACGTACCGTACGAGGGCCCGGACTGCGACTCAAGGTCTTACGGGGATTAGCCCAGCCCCAAGCTGCAGGACTGCCTCAGGTCTTATGCGTTTTACGGCTGCCTTAGAGAACAGTCGGGCTTTTTTATTGAATGTGGGCCGCCCTCACCTCGATGGTACGGTATTCTATAGAAATTCACACAGAGCTGGAGATATCCGTTAATAAATTGTAGTTATGTAAACTCACAAAAGTGTTCATATTATAACAGAATTTATTTTACAGATTGTTTTTAAAGGTTGACGGTAAAAGAGTTTACTTAAAACTAACTTAACATTACTTACCTGGCGTAGGAGTTACCGTAATTAAGAAGAAGGTTCGTCCAGAACGAGGTTTTTACATTGCACTACGGGCGGGTTGAGCCCATCCTTTGACTTCCACAGGTCTGGTGGGAAATGTTCTTCTGGCTGGAGCGTGTAGCTCTTTGGCGATGATTTCTCTCACATTCATAACTGGTTTGAATTGTGTCCAATTCATAACTGATTAAGATTGTTGTAAACCAAAATATTTATTGGTTTTTAAGGGATTCCGCAGCCCCTCCCCGCTGCGGAAAGTGGTAGCCGACCTTCTTCTATTTGCTACCTCCTGCACTCTTGTGCTCCCACCCGTCTCCTTACTCCACCATCAGCGCGTCTAAGACGGCTCAGTCAATCATCGCTTCTTCATCGATGGAATAATGTCCCCATGGCAGGGTCTTTATGCCTCCTTCCAAAATGAAACGCTTATCATCGTAGGCTGAAAGCGCTATTTTATTTTGCTCTATGCTGTACAGTTCATGGCGGCGACTCCTAATTAGATTCATTTTTCTATTCACTTGGCAGGATTTATACTTTTCATTTCTCTCCAAAGCGTCATCCAACGTAACATCCACAGTACTGTAGAGGAGACAGAATTTATCGAGGCACTCCTTATAGTCAGAAAACTCTAGTTCATTCTTTACTACAGATTTTTTTACTCCTTTTGCCTTCTTAGCTTCTCCGTTTTCAGACCGGCTAGCGTACATTTTAGAGCGTAGCCCCACGTACTCAAACATTATACGTCCGCTAAGCTCATCCTTCATCACACCCAACACTTTTTTATTAACTCTTGGAATGTCAAAACGGTTGGGGTCGGAGTAATCGCTGGTGTCGAATAGATGAATCATCTCCTTCATGTCTTTATACCAGTCGACTGTTTCAATCATATATGTAAGCGAGTCTGTGTCAGTATACTGGAGTTGCGCTTTTTCGCCATATTTCTTCTTGATCACATTGTAGTGAAACTCATACATCAACAACTTAGAAACGTCCAGGATGCTCATGCCTACGTATATAGCCTTATTGAAGAACAGACGTGTCTTACTCATATGGACTGCAGCCAGGTGCTCTGTGAATATGGTACGGCTCTTAAAATTAGGCTGCGCCATCCACTTATCAGCTTGTGTTTCCTTGGTGGCGAGGCGGATATCCACTCTGTTTAATATGTTTTCCATAGTTTTACCGAAGACTGAGTTGTTCATCAGCTTATAAAAGTCTTTCTCAAATTCGTTTGTTGCTCTTATTCTCATGTTGGTGTTTAAATCGATGTAAGCCTTTAGCCAAGTACTCTGCATAAAGCTGACAGCTCTATGGATTTTCTTCACCCGCATGCCAAGGGAGATGTACTGTTTTAGGTTTCGGTAGTGAATAACATATTTCTCCTTGTTGAAGAGAGTGAGTAGGAGTTTCATGTTCTTGGAGCCTGGAGGAATGCGCTGCTCTGGTGCCAATGGATAGTCCGAATGGGTGTCGTGGAGCTCTCGAGGGTACTCTAGATCCACTTCGAAGATGTAGCCTCTAGGAGCGTCATCCGGTATGCTCATGATGTCGATGTTTTCAGGATCGTGCACCCATAGAAAGTCTGCATGAGGCATAGGCTGGCTCATAGCCCATCCATATAAATTATTGGCGTCCAGATATGTGAGGTAAGTAGTAGACCTGTCCATGTCATAATCCTCCATATAAGGGTTGTTTGCCTTTGCATAACGGTTGGAACACTGGGATATTCCTCCTCGAATACCTTGGGCGATCATCAGCCGCATTTCATTGTCGGTCAACAGATCTAGTTCAACTCTCGTAGTTTTAAGCATTGCACTCCATGCCAGTCCGGGAGCGGTGAAATACTATGCTGGGTCGAGCTTGTAGGTGTTCATACAAACGTCTCTAAAGTTCTCCATGATGTCCGCCAAAAGTAGAACGTCCGTCTGGTTGTACAGGAGAGTGTATTCTTCCATGTTGGAGATTTTGAATGTGTTCCATTCTGTCTGAGCGTGTTCGTGTTCTGCATCTGTGATATCCGTCTTGTTTAGCCTGTTGTAAAAGTCCTTCTTTTCTGGTAGGTTGGTGAGCTGATATTTTTCCAAGGAGTCCATATGGTCGTAGGGGTAGATACCCTTCTTGATGAGTAGTTGTAGTTTCTCTCCAGAGTAGAATTTTGATGTTTCGCGGAATTGTGGTGTCGTTAAGTTCTTCGCCAGTGAGTCGAGGCTGGACATCATAAAGCGGCAAGAATCAAGGAACCGTAGTTTTACTCCTCCCTCAATCTCTACGGTGTAGGAAATGTAACGCTCCTCGTTATTGGGGATGACGCTAATAGTTTCGTCATTGAGTCCGAACATTTTTATGAAAAGATGTGTGTCATAGCCGCTCTAGATTGTGGATAAAGATTGGAATAAAATTAGGTTTGCGGAACTTGAGATTGCAGGTGTTGTGAGCGATGCCTCTGAATTTTCCAGTAAGATGGTCGTGGTCTCTGACTTTGTAGTCTTCCGGGTCAGTAAAAGGCTTCTCGCAAATATGGCAGATTGTAGAGTTGGCAATGGTAGTGAGATCTTCTGGAGTTAGGTTCATCGGTTTGGCTGCTGCAGAAGAGTACAGGTGAGCAATTTTCTTCGACTCTCTGAACAGACTCTCGACAAAAACTTGTGCTGCATCGGATCCAAAGTATTTCACAGGTTCTCCGTAGTGATCATCAGCGTAGACAATATAGTAGCAGAAACTTACAGCCTCATGCTTCTGATACTGCTTGGTATATGATTTTGCTGCTCCATCCTCGTCCATTCTTTCATCCTCCTCCTCCGTCTCAATGGCGGTCAGCATGCATTCGAAGTCGGCGTATCCAGCGAAGGGTACTCTCATCGTTCTATTCCCTTCCTCGAACTTGATTTTGCTACCCTGTTTAGGCATTTCAATCCTAACAGCTTCTTGATCGTTGCAGTATTCCATGTGTGAGGCTAGCAGATCTTCTCTTCCATAGTGCTGTAGACACCTACGGCATATCCATGTTCTGTGTTGGTAGTTTGTAATTTGCCGGCGAGCTAATCTGGCGAGATCTCGAATTAGGCAGTAGTGGGCGTTGTTCTTGTCCTTTATATACAGCAGGTCGATGTGTTTCTGCTGCTCCCTATCCGTGACCAGCAGCGGGTACACTACGAACTTTTCATCGTAGGCGTACACATTGATGGAGATCCCAGACCTCTTCTCAAATAACTTGACGTGGTCGAGGCTGATGGGGAATGTGATGCCTTGAAGGAATTGGTCAAAGTCGTGCTCATAGGGTAGATAGTGTTGAACGCGATGAGGATGGTCTTTCCAGTGAATAGGGTGAAGTGCGGCTAGCACAGACCACAGGAAACACTTGTTGTCGTTGTTATTAATATTGAGCACGGCGTGTTTAGCTGCAATTTTCTTTGGTAGTTCACAGTATGTTGATCCACGAAGAGGCTTGTAGTTGTTGATTCTAAGCTCCAATCCGATAATTTTAGCCAGAGTCCACCCGGATCCTTTGGCGTAGAACTCGTCCATTTCCTTTAGAATCTTCCCCTCGGCGTCCTCCAGATAGTTCACAATGTTGGTGGTGGGAAGGATGATGGCGTTCTTGGTCTTGAAGTTCATCTCCTTCCTCTCATCGTTATCGCCTACTGGCTTCTTGTACTCGGCGATAAAAACTAATTGCGTCTTGATGTTCTCTGCATTCAAGTTTTCTGCAATCTTTGCCGTGATTAGCTCTCTGGCTTGTCGGAGGAATCCAGCTGGATCCTTAATGCCGGGCCGATTGACGACGGAGTAGGTTTTCATCCTCCCCCGGAACGCCTTCTCGATCTCTTCGATACGGAGCTGCTTTCCTCCAATCAGATGATCTACTGCTCCCTTAGCCGTATTGTATGCCGATACGATGGTTGAGCGGACGGTATCAATGATGGAAGTGCTGGTTGACGGTTGGGGGTCGGTCTCGAAGCGAGCAACCTTGGAAGTGGAGGGGGTTGGCTCGTCTGCTTTCCTCTTGAGGTGAGCTGGGCTGCACTTCTTGAGGTGCTTGCTGCGGTTGGAGAGGGTAATCATCGTCCCGCAGGAGTGGCAAGGTCGCTGGGGCTCGATGGTGGGCTTTGGGTTGCCACAGCGCTTGAGGTGGTGCGACATGTTCTTCCGAGATATGGCCTTAGCACATCTGGGGCATGCAATCTGGTTGGGGTTCATGATGATCTGAAACAGAAGGACAATTTGTGTTAGTAACATGATCATTAAGGTAATCTTTGCAAATACCGTAAAGAGAACGGTAATATAAGTCTAATGTTTGCTTAGGGGTACTACTACAGTAATGATATATAAGGGCTTACATGTATTAGATGGGTGCGGTTGCCGTAGGAAGACGAAGTCAAGTGATGGAGTGGTAGCAGGTTATGTTCCAGACTTACATTAAATGAAGTCTCAAAGTGAGGCTATGTTCTCTTAAACTTACAATTAATAAAGTCTCAAAAAGTGAGGTTATGTTCTCTTAAACTTACAATTAATAAAGTCTCAAAAAGTGAGGTTATGTTCTCTTAAACTTACAATTAATAAGGTCTCAAAAAGTGAGGTTATGTAATAACTTTGGTAAAACTCTCAATATCTATCTACTCGGGTATGTATAATTCTAGAAACTCTGTAGAAAATGTTTTTCAATATCTTGGTGAAGGTAAGATAAGTTAGGTTATGTTCCTAGAGAGTACAATGCATATATAGGTTATGTATACTTACTTTACGGTTGCAATAGATGCGTTGTAAATAGCGGAGCTGCTAGATGTGTCTCGTTCAAAGGTCTGACACTGAATGGAGTTTGATCTGAAACCATCGTATTATATATTACTACTACGTGAATCAAAATATTATTTCATTAGATGCTACTACGTTAATCAAAAAATAACAAAAGATCCTGCTATATTTTAGATCGTAAGTGAGGTTATGTTAGTAATTTGTCTACTTGAGGAATTACAAAAGAATTGAACATAGTACATTTAGGGTCTGCTAAGTTCTAAAATGTGAGGTTATGTAATAACTTTGGTAAAACTCTCAATATCTATCTACTCGGGTATGTATAATACTAGAAATGTCTGTAGAAAATGTTTTTCAATATCTTGGTGAAAATAAGTTAGGTTATGTTCCTAGAGAGTAAAATGAATTTATAGGTTATGTATACTTACTATATGGATGCGTTGTAAATAGCGGAGCTGCTAGATGTGTCTTGTTCAAAAGTCTGAGACTGAACGATTGCCGAAGGTTCCCGACAACTCCGGAAACCCCCGAGGGTATTCTCCGAAACAATCAATAACGTTTGGATCCGGCAGGTGGCTTCCCCACTCTCCGAAACAATCAATAACGTTTGGATCCGGCAGGTGGCCGCCACCATCAAAATCAATCAAAATCAAATCAAAGTCAATCAAAATCAAATCAAAGTCAATCAAAGCCCACTAAAAATCGATTAAGGTCAATCAAAATCAAATCAAAGTCAATCAAAATCAAATCAAAGTCAAATCAAAGTCAATCAAAATCAAATCAAAGTCAATCAAAATCAAATCAATGTCAATCAAAGCCCACTAAAAATCGATTAAGGTCAATCAAAATCAAATCAAAGCCCACTAAAAATCGGTTAAGGTAAATCAAAATCAAATCAAAGCCCACTAAAAATCAATCAAAATCAATCAAAATCGAATCAAAGCTCATTAAAAATCAATCAAAATCAATCAAAATCAAATCAAAATCAATCACAGTCAATCAAAATATCGATTAAGGTCACGTGACCTTCCCCCACCCCCCGTCGTATTTTGGACGAAAAGTCGTACTTGGGACGGCGTTAAGTCGCTGTTTCCCTACTACTATCAAGCATATTTTTATTTGATAAAATTTGTAATTTCTCAGTTAATAGTTGTTCAATTTTAAAACATTTTATATAATTATTTATAAAAATAAATTCTTAAACTTATTTGTAACTTACAAGTTTTTAGCAAAATTTAAGGTTATTAAGATATTTGGCTTTAAAAATTTAAAATGGCCGCCATTTTGAAAAAAATTGTTGTAAAAAATCGAAATTTAAATAGTAAATGGACACTATAAAGATCAACATTCATACCAATTTTCATGGTTTTATCTTAAATATCTTTTCAGATATTAAAAGATTTTAGTAAAAAACACATACAGATAGCTGGATAATGGAGCGAGATAGACGATTTGTACACATGAAATTTTTTGTTTGTTTTAACCCAAGGAATGATCTTCAGAAGTTTGGGTGGTTACTTATGGGACACCCTGTATATCCTTATCTTATATATAAGGACACGTGAAACCTTTTTTGTCAACGCAACTCCTCCCTTATTTGTTGACCAATTTAAACGGTTGAGGAGTAGTTGTTGATAGATGTTATTGTTAATGGAAGTACTCTATGTAAGATCTTGATCCTCTCTGTAGTAACTGGAGTTACACTTCTAATCATGGCTACCATACTACTAACAATAACATATATCAACAGTAGTGTGCAGTAAGGTCACTACTGTTTACTATTAATTACACTAAGTTGTTACTATTAATAGTAAGACAATATTAATTCTTCAATATTGTCGACCTGAAGGGTATGTGAAGCCCTCAAAGTACGTTTACCGGCCACGAGAAAAACTTGAAAAGAGATTTAAAAATGCGTGATGCGCATAGCCCATGTGTCTGTCTTTGTCTTTTCGATTCATTTAAAAAAATGAAATGTGAGACAGAGACAGACATACGGAGCATGTGCATCTTGCATAGATGGAAGTTCTATAAGAATTAATCTTTATTTTATAATGATTACATTTGTAATGAATAAAGCTGGTATCTCGTCAACAAACTTTAAAAAAACGCGACCCCCCCTGGCGAAAACTGTAAAGAACAAAATTTTTAGTATACTTATGACATAATGACCAAAGTTGGAAAACAATAAAATCTACAATAATTATAAAACAAATAAATTACTTTATAAAATTATTAACTTTTTACACACTAAAACAGTTATTATAAGAAAAACTGTAATGGATAGAAACTAACTTTAAATTTTAAAGTCGTAGAGAATATTATGTTTTATTAAACTGTGCCTTTAGAATACTAATTTGTTTAGCCTAAAATATCAACATGAAATATAGGCTTTATTCCGTTTGTCGAAAATGCCAGGTTTCGACTTTTAAGCCTTTTTGCTTTTTTATTATTTTTTTAGTCAGGGTGAAATCTTCCAGACACTAGCTTCTATTAGTGTGGGATGACCACCTGACACTCCACCCTACAATTATTGCAAAGCGTCATACCCAGCCTGACTCATCGACATATACTACACACGATACTACATACTACGTAGTATGTATAGTTACGGTCCTATGATGTTACTTCAATAAACAGTGTATTTTCCAGTTATTTAGTAAGTTTCTCAGTCACCTCAGTTAACCTAATTATGTAACAATGGCACAGTTACAGTAGTCAGCACGCAGAACGACAGTCTGTTTCACCGTCACTTTCTGCCTATACCTGTTGAACTGTGTGTTCCTTACCTTAGCCTGTCCTGTTCCCCAGCACACCTTAAGGCAGTCTGTTTCACCGTCACTTTCTGCCTATACCTGTTGAACTGTGTGTTCCTTACCTTAGCCTGTCCTGTTCCCCAGCACACCGTAAGGCAGTCTGTTTCACCGTCACCTTCTGCCTATACCTGTTGAACTGTGTGTTCCTTACCTTAGCCTGTCCTGTTCCCCAGCACACCTTAAGGCAGTCTGTTTCACCGTCACTTTCTGCCTATACCTGTTGAACTGTGTATTCCTTACCTTAGCCTGTCCTGTTCCCCAGCACGCCTTAAGGCAGTCTGTTTTACCGTCACTTTCTGCCTATACCTGTTGAACTGTGTGTTCCTTACCTTAGCCTGTCCTGTTCCCCAGCACGCCTTAAGGCAGTCTGTTTCACCGTCACTTTCTGCCTATACCTGTTGAACTGTGTGTTCCTTACCTTAGCCTGTCCTGTTCCCCAGCACGCCTTAAGGCAGTCTGTTTCGCCATCAGTTTCTGCCGTTGTACCGTCGTCTTGCATGGTTTACATGCACAATCTGCAATAAAAGACATAACACATAAAACACCAGTGTTACAATAAAATATAATTTAAATTATGATATTGATATACATTATACTCAAAGACGTTAGCTTAATAGGGTTCACTAAAGAGGATTGTACATTTTGAGGTATCCTCTAAGTTTGATCAAAAACACGTGAGCAGTAGGATTTCCCTGAGTCGCTCCCAATTTTGTCATCCAGAGTGCCCAAGAGTACAGAATTATTTTCATAACTAATCATTCTAATAGCCAGCCATTTAATAATTAAAATTTATTATTTCACATATAAGAACGGAACTGAAATTAATTACCTTTTTACAGTTTTTATATTTTAGTAATCATTTTTGAATAATGTATTAAACTCTTAGCGCAGTAGTGGTTTGTAATAAAAACTAATTTTTTATATACTGAACTCATAGAATAATTAAGTAAAAAAATTGTATTTGTGGACAAGAAGTCTACCAATCTGCGTGCAGAGTCGGGGTTTCTATTTTCCGCAGCAATAAAACATGCACTGAAGCATTTAGATAACATAGAATAGAATATCTTTTATTGCTGTAATATTTCACAGAAATTAATAGCAAAATCAAGAGTTAGATCTATTTCTAGACATCAAAATCAGATATTGTCCAGTAGTGTCCATTCAGCATATCAATTAGGTTATATCAGGATCTATTAAGTGAATATGGAATAATAGCAATCTTAAATTTAGGTAGGCTCAATTATCTTACTTGTAAAGGTAGCTTGTTTAACAAGCTGCCCATACTAAAGAAAAGGAGCGACCAAGCCTCGTAAAATCATTACTGGGTGGGTACGAAGGTACCGTACTCAGTAGAACACAGCAAAAACACACAAGTTGTGGGCAGTAATGATTTTACGAGGGTGGGTCGCAAATGGTAGTAGAGTGTGGTTATTTTTTGTTGCCGCCTCTGCTACGTGAAACTTAAAAAGTGGTTTTAAAAAAATTACAAAAAAAGGGTTGTTGAAAAGTAGTTTTAATGTGGGGGGGTGGGGTGTTTAAAAACTACTAAAAAGGTTTAAAGTTTAAGCAAGGCTTTCTTAAGCTGAGTATGTTGGTTTTGTAAAAAAAAAGATGTTCGATAGAGACACTGGCTCAAGAGGGTTTTCGGGTGTTTAAGGTATTTGTTTTAGTTTTGTGTGGTACCTGTGTGCAGTCGTCTTCGTTATGATAGCTGGTTCGTTGGACCTGAGTGGCTTTTATTTCTGTCTTTTCGCCTTATGTCAAATGTTGTCTATTCATTGAATTTTGGTTTTATGAATATTTCTGGATTTTGTTGCTTTGTTGTTGTTGTTGTTCAAAAATGAGTTTCGTGTGGCGTACCTCAACAAGAGGGAGCTAGTCTTCAAAGTTAAGGTTCGTGGGGATGTGCCGGTTGCCAGTGTGGTGGAGTTGCGGAGGCATCTTATGGGGTTGTTGGCGGCTGGTACTCCAGTGGCCTGGAGGGAGGGATGAATGTTTCAGAGGAACTAGCTTTGTCTAGGCCTCTGCTGGAAGAGTGAAAGGGAGCTGTGAAAGACTTCGAAGAGAATCCTCCTTCTAGGAGCGTCAGAAGCAAATGTCTTGTTCGGGCGGGACTGTTAGGTACCAGGTTGCAGCTCATCAACCAGGCAGGGGAGCTTGAGGTGGCCGAACGGACTTGGTTGCAAGAGGGTTTGGCTGTGCCCAAGCTCTCTCCGGCCTGTCGACGCCAACGGTGAGAGGCTGCCTCCGTCGTATACTATGTGTGTGCCATCCCTGGGACCGCTACCAGTCACCAAGTCAGTACTCACCGGAGGTGTCTCATGTCCCGGATTTTGTGGTTCAACCTGAGCCTCTGGCCTTAGGTAACATCACATCTTATCATAAGTTGCCCGACCCGTTGACACCACTGCTGCAAGGCCTTTCCTTTGTCAACGGGTTGAATCCTGAGGCTCTTTTGTCGTTTTTTGGCCATCTTTTCAGGTTCAGGGACTTTCTGGGATTGGAGGAAAAGTCCCTTCTTCACCTGATTGTTCCCATCTGTCGGGAGAACCTTTCTGAAAGGCTTTCTTCGGTGCTAGACCGCCAGGGGACTATCGATGATTTTAACAGGGATGCGCTCACTTTATCGTTCCTGCTGGGTCACGTGAGCGCCTCACCTTCAATCGGTTCTACAGACCTCAGCGTAATAGCGAGGATCTATCTACATTTGTGGGGGCTATCCGGGAGGTGAGCTGGGTGCTGCGGCTGACAGGTGTGAGGCGGAGAAAAGGTCTGTCATCCTTGACGGCCTGTCATTCCGAAGAAAGTTCTCGCCTGATCTTCGCCGTTTACCCGTTGACTTTCAGGGATCTGGATCAGCTCTGAATCACATCACGTAACGTCCAGTTCTCTGATAGGCTGCGGGAGGAGAGTGCCAGGGAGGGGTGCTCCGGTCCGGGCTGTTCATATGACGCCATCCAGTCCACCTCGTGGAGTAGTGGGACCTCTTGTTTGTTTTGGCTATGGACAAGTGATACACATCCGGCGCCACTGCCCACAGAACCGTCAGCGGAACATAAAAAAAAAAAAAAAAAAAAAAAAAAAAATAGGGAGAGCGGGGAGTTGCCTTCCTGGAGGCTCTACTAACTCCTCTCTTGTGGGCGATCACTGAAGGAAGGTCCTGGGTAAAAGGGGCTGACCCACTGTATCGGAGAATGGCTGGCATGACTATTATGGGCATCCAAGCCATGTTCTCAGTGTGTCTCTATCTAAAAATCCTTGTGGGAGACACCGAGTTTCTAGCTCTTCTTGATTCTGGCTAGACTCTTTGTCTTATTTCTTCCTCCTTGTTCCAAGTTGTGGCCTTACCGTCAACCCTGACAAAGTCACATTCGCAAAACCTGAAATTTCTTTCTTAGGTCATCTAGTCTCCTCACAGGGCGTCTGCGTTGATCCTGCTAGGACACAGGGTATCTGGGACTTTCATCATCCCCGGGATGCCAAAAGTGTTGCCCGTTTTGAGGGAATGGTAAACGTCTATCGGCGTTCCATCCCCAACGTGGTCGAGCATGCTGCACCTTTCAATGAGTTGAAGAAGAAAGATGCAAAGTTTGTTTGGGGGCAAGCTCAGAGGACGTCCTTTGATGCTTAGAAGGAAGAAAAATGCTGCCTCCAGTTTTGCTGATGCCGAATTTTACTGCCAAGTTCATATTGCAGACTAATGCATCGTCCTCTGCTATTGCTGCGGTGTTATCTCAGGAATTTGGTGGTGTTCGGCAGCCTATTGCTTTTGCCTGTCGTACCTTGACACCCAAAGAAAAGGAAGCGTCTTCTATCTATGAGCTAGTGTGTTTGGGTGTGGTCTTTGGCATTGATAAGTTCAGCAGATTCATCCAACATGCGGAGTTTCAGCTTTAGATTGACAATGAAGCACTCTCTTGGCTTCTGAATCATTCTCGACAGCTTGGGAAAATTGGTCGCTGGGTAGTTAAGATGTCAGCTTTTAAGTTCCAAGTCTAGCACGTGCGTGGTAAGCAGAATTTTAAAGCGGATCTCTGTCCCGCATGTATCCATGATCCAGCGACTCTTTACCTAAAGTAGCCAGCTTTTGTGGGGCTGTGCTTTTGGACTTTCCTTTGGCCTTTTACAGTCTGCTTCTCCATAAACAGCAAAACTCCAAGCTGTTGGTTTTCTTATGTGATCTCCAAGAGGGAGGAGGCCACCATCTCTATTTGCTGTCTAAAAGGGTTCTCTGCCATCAGCCTCGCCGTAGTGGAGGTTGTATAGTCAAACATCCTTGTGCCGATGGTCTTTAATTATTTTCACACTCTCCTGTGGGTGGTAATTTATGGATTCACAAGACCATCGCTAAAATTTACCAGGAGTTCATCTGGAAGGGCATTAACCAGGATACTGCTGAGAGGATTAGAGCTTATTACCTTAGCTCACTTAGCAAACCCTGTCAAAATGCTAAGTTGGGGTTTTTATCTTCTTAAGTGGTAGAACGTCCCTTTCAAAAGGCTTTCTACGACAGCGTGGGTCCTTTCTTATGTAGTAAGTCAAGTAACTCTCACCTGCTTGTTTGCGTTGAGACCATCTCGAGGTTTTGTTGGCCTTTTCTCCTTTGTAGTGCCATGACTCAGCTCACCATCCGTGCACTCAAGTACCAGCTTTTTCAGCACTTTGGTGTACCCGTCTCTGACTATGTGGAACTCAGTTCCCCAGCGAACTCCCTCCAACGAAGGAGTTCCAGCATTTTTGTTTTAGGCTTTGCATCCAGCAGCATGTGACTATCTCTCCTTACTAATACACAGCCGTCCCATTCAGAGCGGTTCAATCGCAATCTCAGATCCGCTCTCATTGATTTCCATTCTTCCAATCAGAACACCTGGCATCAAAGCCTTTCCTAGCTTCAGCTGGCTTTCAACTCGGCTAAACATGAGAGTCACAATTCTGTGCCCTTTAAGCTTCTTCATGGGTTCACTCTGAACAATTCTTTGTCCAATTTGTGGAAGCTTAGTGGGTCTTCTTCTAGCGTCTGGTACAGCTGATGTCAAGGCAACATGATAGGCTAAAAGACGCAATATTGTTAGGACTAGGGAGCGTGTGAGGAGGAGATTTTAGACCCAATCCTTTCCAGGTTGGGAATTTGGTATATTGTCAAGCTCATCCGGTCAGTTCAGCCGTGGTGATAAGGGCTGGAAAATTATGTTTCAGGTGGTCTGGTCCCTACCGCATGCAGAGGCTTCTATCGCCTGTTACTGCCTTACGGGTAGATCCCCAGTCTGGCAGGGTTTCCCGGAAGGCTTATGTTTCTCACTTGAAGCCTTGCCGGGGTTTGGTTCCAGCTGCTTGGAATAGTAACACAAGGGGTGTCAGGGTGCAGAGATAGACTGATCACCTCTTTGTGTTACCCTAACTGTAGTTGGTTTCCCAATTTCTCTCTTTCTAACTAAAGCACTAGCGTTTCTCCAAGAGGTTCTCCTTTGAGTCCCCTTGTTTGGGGTTTCCTCGTTGTCCCTGTATTTGGTTCCAAGCAAGGTTTTGGTCTGCTGAGGTGCTGGAAGGGGGTAGCCTGTGGTTGGGACTTTGCCCCCTCACAGGGAGGGGGCAAAGTCCCAACCACAGATAAAAGGGCACTTTTAGCTTTTTTTATATATTTTTAATTTAATTTTTTTCTTGGATAGGTTGCGTTTTCTTTGTTAACAGGGTTCTCGGAATTGTATTTAAATTTATTTTCTTTTCAATTAGGAGCCGCTCTGCCTGACTCACATGATCCGATGAAATGATTACCTTATGGTAGCAGAGCGTACTTTCCGAGTCTGCTACCATTTGCAACCCATCCTCGAAAATCAAACCTGGACCCATCGAGGGCGGGTGCGAAGGCACCAGACTCAGGACACAGAATAAACAACACAAGTTACGGTCAAAAAATGCTATTTATTTAAAAGAAAAAAAGGGTTTATACTGAAAATTAAGTTTCAAAAAATTGAACCTATATATCTGGCAGAGATTAACAAAATGATGCGCATTATTGTCATTCGATAGGAATTTAAGATTAAAGATTAAATACATGTAACAAACTGTTAGATAGAATTTATACACTTCATACATGTTCAGTTAACTCCACATAATTAGAGCCTACTAAAGTATAAATAATACTTAAATACCTTTAAATAATTTTTATGGATGAATATTTCATGTAACTTTTATGACTATACATAAAATACCACACGCTTAATGTAAATGTTCGTTTAATTATATTTGTAAACCTGATTGTTTGATAGTTACACTAGTTCAAACCAGTATTTTTAAAAACATTAACGAAAATATATGATTTTGTTTATAAATATATAAAAAATAATCAAACGTTCAAATCTAGTTTTTTCTCTAGGGATGATTCCAATTAAAACTGAAAATTATGCAAGTAATGCTGGTCTTGTGCGTCTACGTCCCTATTTACTGTGGACGCACGACTACTGCCTACCCACCACCCGTCCTACATCGTCGGGGTATTGGTCTGAGGAAATAATTACTTACCCTATACAATTACAGTTTTGGTAATACAGTACTAAACTACTATACAATTACGTAACTGCTTAGCGATGTACTTTATAAATAGTTATAAACATGGATTTACGGTGCGTTAGAAATATTTTAATGTGGTTCCGACATCCAGCTGAGCCTCATTGCAACAAAAATTACTCTACATGCAGAACGTCTCTATGAACAGCTCCGTAAGCAGTTATAGAGCATTGTACGATATGGTGCGACAAGAGAAAGTCTCCCAATGCCATGTATCCCTACCCCCACCCCGGGATGTCCTAACCCCGAGGATTACTCCGAGTCTCCCAATGCCGTGTATCCCTACCCCCACCCCGGGATGTCCTAACCCCGAGGATTACTCCGAGTCTCCCAATGCCGTGTATCCCTACCCCCACCCCAGGATGTCCTTACCCCGAGGATTACTCCGAGTCTCCCGAAGCCGGGTTTCCCAATCCTGTCGGGTCTTCCAAATCACGGCTTATATTAAACATCCGAAAACTTAAAAACTTTGAACCTACATTGCCGGTCCCATACAGATCTTTTCCATACCATACAGATCTAAACACACAGATATTTTATAATTCTGATTGCCACGTAGAACGGCACTATGTCTCAAAACGAATGAAATTCAGTAGGATCAGCCTACATTAAAGAAAAATAAAATAAATATCTTTATTCACATATACAAAGTGTAGCAGTATACTGTACCTCTATGCTTCAACATATGTGTAGAAAATTAAAAACTTATTTATTTTTGTAGACTTCTAGTTGTTTTTTCAGTTTTTGATTTACTGTTAGTGAATTCTAATAAAATTTAATACAAACTAAATATCAATTTCTTTCATTTGTAATAATTAAAACCACTACAAAAGAATCCAAATAGGTTGTGAAATGAAACATGACTACTTCAGCTCCGTTTATTGTAAGACAAACCTGGATAGGCTAGTTTTGTTTCAAAGAAACATAAATGTAGTGTATTTGTTGATGAAATAGTTTGAACATTTCTTTCGTAAAGCACATCTTATGAGAGAAAAGACTAATTTAACGACAATATCCATTGACTTTACTCAATAAATTTTTACTATGCTTTTCATTACAATGGGCTTACACATACACAAGTTATAAAAACTACTTCTTTGACTAGCATTTAGCATTTGACCTTGTAATAAGTAGGCTTAATTATATCTTATATCTCCGAAGTGAGACCCGGCCTTTTTCATTTCAGTAATTGCCATGATTGTTTTGCTGGCTCGGTTCAACAATTCAATATATGATGTTGTTTTATGGAACTTTAAGTGTATAAGCTTTGCTAAAAACTCAAAAGCAGATTCCTAAATTACTTTCATAGGTGAGATATTCCGTGTACAGGTAAATCATCTTGTGAAAAATCATTCCGATGTGTGCGCAGTGGACGACGTCGCCAATGCGTATGCGCTGGCACGTAACAGCTCAGTCATCCCCTGCAGTTTCTCGTAAAGTTCGCTAGCTGACAGAGTACTACGCGCGGTTCTAAAAACATTAGCTTTAACGTTTAGTGTCCCGAAATTTATTTTAGTTTTGTAAATAAGTGTTTAGTGTCGTAATCGTTTAGTGTATATAGTTTCTGGAGCATAATGAATGTGCAGGTGGGTTAGTAGTACTAGTAAATCAAGTAAAAAAAGACCTGTTATTCATAGTCATACGCGAAGTATTATTTACAATGTATATAGTTATTTAAAGAAGAAAAATGAAGATTTATCGGAGAAGAAATTGCTCTCAGAAGTGGCAGAAGCATGTGGAATATCCCATAGTTCTGCATATAAAATCGTCAAGGAAGCTGCCCAGTCACCCGAACAAGAAAAGAAGTTCGTAACGCCAAGGAAAAACAGACCTAAGAAAAGTCCAATAACGGGGTTGGACAATTTTGATTGTACATAATACAATCTTTCTGTTGGTTAATTGTTGGAAAGTTTTTTTTCAACAAAACAATTCACCAAACTTTACCATTATCATTGAATATATACCATATGCGATTATGTTGGGGCAGTCCAATGTGTTGTTAATTTCGTTGAAGGGCTTATTTGCAGCGGAAGGGATTGGAATGTGGATTTTCACCGCTCTTCGACGGCTGGCCACACCTATTGTTTTATTGCTCCGTGACACTGCACCACCATTGACTAGCCGAAAATACGCAGCCAGGCTAGTAGCGCGTTGTTGTTTTCAGCTCTGCTCCTCACTCTCTACCCCAGACACTACCGCCGCCACGCAACCTGCGCGAGTCGATTTTTGTTAAAGTGATTCTACTGTATATGTGGTTTATGCCATACACGGGAAGGGAATTGTTAAATTATCACGAACATTACGACCAATTACCGATGTCGTGAATGACAACAAAGACAACTGCGGCAGACCACGCTGTAGTTAGCGCCACGTTCGAATATTAAAAACATAAAAAATCACTTCAAATTTAAAATTGTCATAAATTATATATGTTGATACTTTATCATTTCTGGAGACAACGATTATGAATAAATGTTAACTGAATAAGATAAAATGTTCCTTTAAATTTTTAGGTGGTAAGAAACCTATCTCGCTCTAAGATTTAATGTTCTCACATATTATACGTAGATAAAAACCAATATTGGATAGTCCAGGCATCAACTTCATATGAAAATTTACTATGACATTCAGCAATCATCAGTGCTGAAGGATTTAAATTGAGAGCGCCATACAATTTATAAGGCATATATAATAATAACAATGGGGGTGGGTGAGCAGTAGTCATGCGTTCACCCTTTTGTTGCAGAAATCCTAAAATCTAGTGTAAAGACCAACATTAATTTAAAGCTTATAGTTTTAATACACAGATGTATACAGACGCATGCATTAATAATATTGTTGCCACACGTGACGCGGATATCGTAGGCAATAGGTTATGTTCTTAGTCCTCTTATACCGATTATGGTATTATTAATTTATTTTATGGTTAGGCATAGTTATTAAGTTTATTTGGGCTATTTATTTTGTTAGTTGTATTTTTGAAAAGAATTTTTGATAGAACGGTACCGTGCTATATTTCATTTCTATTTTTTAAATTTTAACTTAAAACTGTCTCTACTCACCTACCGACCTTACACAGTACTACCAACGGTCTCTACCTACCTACCGACCTCACACTACTAACGGTCTCTACCCACCAACTGACCTCACACTACTAACGGTCTCTACCCACCAACTGACCTCATAGTACCTACGGTCTCTACCCACCTACCGACCTTATACTACCAACGGTCTCTACCTACCTACAGACCTCACACTACTAACGGTCTCTACCTACCTACCGACCTCACACTACTAACGGTCTCTACCCACCAACTGACCTCATACTACCCATGGTCTCTACCCACATACCAACCTTATACTACTAACGGTCTCTACCTACCTACCGACCTCACACTACTAACGGTCTCTACCCACCTACCAACCTCATACTACTAACGGTCTCTACCCACCTACCGACCTCATACCACTAACGGTCTCTACCTACCTACCAACCCACACTACTAACGTTCTCTACCCACCTACCAACCTCACAATACTGTTGAAAAGTAATGGTGTCTACCCACCTATCGACCTCATACTACTAACGGTCTCTAACTACCTACCGACCTCACACTACTAACGGTCTCTACCCACCTACCAACCTCATACTACTAACGGTCTCTACTTACCTACCGACCTCACACTACTAACGGTCTCTACCCACCTACCGACCTCATACCACTAACGGTCTCTACCTACCTACCAACCCGACACTACTGACGTTCTCTACCCACCTACAAACCTCACAATACTAATGGTGTCTACCCACCTACCAACCTCATACTACTAACGGTCTCTAACTACCTACCGACCTCATACTACTAACGGTCTCTAACTACCTATTGACCTCACACTACTAACGGTCTCTACCCACCTACCAACCTCATACTACTAACGTTCTCTACCCACCTACCAACCTCATAATACTAATGGTGTCTACCCACCTACAAATCTCATACTACTAACGATCTCTAACTACCTACCAACCGCACACTACTAACGTTCTCTACCCACCTACCAACCTCACAATACTAATGGTGTCTACCCACCTATCGACCTCATACTACTAACGGTCTCTAACTACCTACCAACCTCATACTACTAACGTTCTCTAACTACCTACCAACCCCACACTACTAACGTTCTCTACCCACCTACCAACCTCATACTAATAACGGTCTCTAACTACTTACCAACCTCATAATACTAACGTTCTCTAACTACCTACCAACCTCATACTACTAACGGTCTCTAACTACCTACAACCCACACTACTATCGTTCTCTACCCTCCTACCAACCTCATTCATACTACTAACGGTCTCTAACTACCTACCAACCTCACACTACTATCGTTCTCTAACCACCTACCAACCTCACAATACCAATGGTCTCTACTTACCTAACGACCTCATACTACTAACGGTCTCTACCCACCTTCCAACCTCATACTACTAACGTTCTCTAACTACCTACCAACCTCATACTACTAACGTTCTCTAACTACCTACCAACCCCATACTACTAACGTTCTCTAACTACCTACCAACCTCATACTACTAACGGTCTCTACCCACCTACAAACCTCATACTACTAACGTTCTCTAACTACCTACCGACCTCACAATCTAAATGGTGTCTACCACCCACGACCTCATACTACTAACGTTCTTACCCAACCCCTATCAAACCCAAAAAAACCCAATTTTACTACCCACCTAACCTCAATACTAATTTTCTACCCACCTACCAACCTCATATACAAAGGTTCTAACACCTACCAACCTCAAAACTACCAACCCTCAAAAATAAATTTTTCCCCCCCTCAACCCCACCCAAACTTCACACCCACAACCCAAAAACTAAAAGGCCTCTTACCTTTCCAACCTCAAATCAAGGTCTTTTCCCCCCCCACCAAATCAACTACAACGGTCCTAATACCCACCAACCCCTTTTCTACAAAAGGTCTTAATACCCCACAACCCCAAAATAACGTTTTTCTACCCATACCAACCTCACAATTTAAAAGGTTCTCCCACCAGACCCCCATAAACAACGTCTCTAACTACCCACCAAACCCCAAACTAAGTCTCTAACACCTCCCAAACCCCAATAAAGGTTTACCCACCTACACCTCATATATAAGGTTCTACCCACCTACCAACCTCATACTACAAAGGTCCAATACCTTAAAAACAAATCAAACCCCAATCCTATTTTGGTGCACCCCCCTTCCCCCCTTATGTTTTTTAACCCACAATTAAATTAATGGTTTTAATACCCCTTTTTCTAATTCCTCTACACCCCCAATTATATTTTCTAAGGCCCTCCCCACCTACAACCCATCTATAACGGCTTCCCTAAAATCAAACCTAACGGTTTAAAATAAAAACACAATTTCCCTTTATAAACCCCATATACCTTTTCAAACCTACCAACCCCCCACAAAATAAATTCCCCCCTAAACAAATCTAAAAGGCTTACTTTCAAACCCCCCCTTTTCTAATTCTCAAAATTTCCAAACCCATAAAAACGGTTCCTAATACCACCAATAAAACCAAGTTTTAACACTACAACCCCTTACTATAAAAGGTTTTACCCACCAACCAACCTCAATACAATTTCCTTCCCCCGATAACTAATAAAATTCTCTAACTACCCCCAATCTTTGGTTCTTTCCCCCCTAAATAAAATACAACTTCCCCCCAATACCAACCCAAAATAAGGTTTTTTTAAAAAAAAAAAACCCCCTTCTAAGTCTTTAAATTTTTAAACCAATAAAGTTTTACCCCAAAAAACCCCAAAAAAAATTTTTCCAAAATAAATTTCTACCCACCTCCAACCCAAAACAAGTTTTAATTTCCCCCCCTATCTCCGGTCTTTAAAACCACCCCCCTCTCTCAAGGGTTTTCAACTACCCTAAAACCTATATAAAGTTTTTTAAATTACCAACCCAAATTAAGGTTACATCCAACCCCCAATACTAAACGTTTAAATACCAATCCAAAATAATGGTTTACCCCCCCTTTCCACCCCAATAAACGTTTTTAACACCTCCAACCTTTAAAAATAAATCTCAAACCTCCCCCATCTACACGGCCTCTAAAATTAAAATAAACCCAACTACAACTTTTTTAAAAAACCTCAATCTAATTTTTAACACCAAAAATATAAAAAAACGTCCAAAAAACCTACCAACCCAAAAAAAATTAACTTTTCCCACCTACCACCCACAATACTAATGTTTAAAATAACAAATCAACATAAACCCTTTTTAAACCTACCCCCAAACTACTAAAGGTTTTAACACCTACCAACCCCCACTATAAGGGGTTTAAAACCTACAAATTTTTTTAATAAAAAGTTTACCCCCCAAAAATATACTACACTTTCAATACTACAACACTCTATAATTTACTTTTTAAAAAAAAAACCCCAATATAAATTTTCCTACCATACAAAAACATAACTTTTCTTTAACCTTTTAAAAACCCCAATTTCAAGGGTTTTCCCCGATAAAAAAAACAAAGGGCTAAACCCAAAATATACTACTAAGGTTCTAATATACCAATTTATAAGGTTCTAATTTTTTTACGTAAAAAATAATCTTACCCATACCAACCCAATATAAAATCTTTAATAAAACCCCAAAATAAAAGGGCTAAAATTAATATATAAAATTTTTTCCCCAACATCACAAATTGGGTTAAAAAAGATCATCAAAACGTCCCCCACCTAAACCCCAATACAACGGCCTCCCAACAAAATACCCCCACAAACTTGGGTTTTACCCACCTTATTTTCCCCCAATAAAATTCTAAAACCTAAAACCCAAATTTAAAAGGTTTACAATACCAACCCATAAACCAAAAGTTTTTATCCATTACAAAAATAATTCACCCACCCCAAATAACAAAAGGGCCAATTTTTAAACCAAAAATGCTTTTAAACCTATAATATACTAAATAACGTTCTAATAAACCTAAAATATTTTAAAATTAAACATAGCCTATATTTACAAAATATACAAATTAGTAAAACTATATAGTAAACAACATTCCTGATAAAATAATTTAAAAGATAAACATTACAAAAATACATTTCAGTCATTTTTGAAAATATTATAAACAAAATTATAAATTATGAAGTTAAAATTTACAAAAATGTGTAATTTAATTAGAAAGTTCAATAAACAAAATTTCAATTGTAATATTCTAGGGACAACCATTACGAAAATAAGAAAATTAAATAAAAAAATTATAAATTATTCAGTTAAATTAAAACATAATACTGTATTTTAAACGACCTTTTGCGAAACACATCTAAAAAAATGTAAAATGTCTACTTGACCATTTTTAAGTTGTCCATGTTTTTTTTCAATGAATTTTAGATGTATAACAGTTTTTTTTTTCTTGGACAGGGTTGCACTGCGCAAGTGGTAAATAAATTCCTAAGCGGATTATTTCTCGGCTCCAGGAGCTATGGTCGACTTGCCCAGGTATACCTGTGTTGGGTCTTGCCCGTCCGGCCACTCGGTGGATTGGAAGTCTCCCACAAGCCGTTCATTATTATGGTCGACCTGCCCAGGTATACCTGAGTTTGGTCTTGCCTGTCCGGCCACTCGGTTGATTGAAAGTCTCCCACAAGCCGTTCATTATTTTGGTCGACCTGCCCAGGTATACCTGTGTTGGGTCTTGCCCGTCCGGCCACTCGGTGGATTGGAAGTCTCCCACAAGCCGTTCATTATTATGGTCGACCTGCCCAGGTATACCTGAGTCGGGTCTTGCCCGTCCGGCCACTCGGTTGATTGGAAGTCTCCCACAAGCCGTTCATTATTTTGGTCGACCTGCCCAGGTATACCTGAGTTAGGTCTTGCCCGTCCGGCCACTCGGTGGATTGGAAGTCGCCCACAAGCCGTTCATTATTTTATAAGTAAAACTTGTACCGAAACCTAGCCCCTACTTAATTCTGCAAGATATTGTTTGTAAGCACACTTCTTCTTACTAACGGAATTTTGTCCTTCAGGGAGTTCCATATTTTAGGTGGAATATACAATGATGGTTTACACGCAGTAAGATAAAGAGGGTGATGAAGGTTGTTGGTTCCATGAATGTAAATCCTGCCGGCCATAATACAAATTGGTTAAATTAGCCTCCAACAAATAATGTATTTGCAATGTTGTGAAGACATTTGATTGATATTTAGTTGCATTATTTTAAGAAGAGGTGTTCACTTTTAACTTCTTAGGTCCAATTTAAAAATTGTAACATGTAACTTACGTATGCCTAAAATCTGTATTTCATTTACTTTTTTCAGGCATATTAGATACTAACAACTGTAATAAAAAGCATTATACTGTGCAATACGGTACTTTAGTTATCATATTCTGTAGAACATTCCTGATATAGTTGTTGAAAAATAATATTGTAATGTAGAGAGTGAGTTATTGTACGATTTTCGGCAACGAGATTAAAGAGTTGAATGTTGTTTTTTTTTTTTTTTTTTTTTTTTTTATTATTTTATGATTCGGCCACTACAGTATTTATGAAATAATCATTAGAGTATATATCTTATCTCAATATTATTAATGTTATTTTCATCTCATATTATTTTTAAACTATGGCAAAATGTAACAATGTGAAGTTTAAGACATAACATATATGAGACGTAGTAATTTGAGTGTTTAGTAAAATTGTAATTTTAATATTTTAATTTCACATTATTTTACCTCACATTATTTCATGTTATGAAATGCTCATTGTAAGATATAGCTTTTACATCACATTATTTCTTTTTCTTTACAAAATCGCCGTACAATATGGTTTCTAGGCTAGGTCTCCGCCTACCGGCTTTAAACAAAGCTGCGCATTTCGACAATACCCTAGACTTAACCACCTGCGCACCTCGACCAATTAGTTAGGGTAGTTCTTGAATTCTGAGAATGATCTTGCGCAGTTCGACCGCATCGTTTTTCATTCTTCGAGGTGACTCGCGATTATCTCTACGTATTAATGCCAATGTACGTGTCCATATGCTATTTGATGGATTCAACAAGTAAAAAAATATTCGGATGAGGAAACGAACACGATTTATTGAACTTACTGTGAAAGCTTTCACATGAGTTTGTTCCGAGTTTCCGAGATCACAGATCCGATGAATCTAGAGCCCAAATGTATGAAGGGAAATTGGCGTCACGTTCACTGACGTCACTAAATAGTCTCCACACTTAACTAGGTTTTTGCTCATTGTCTGAATGCTCATTATATGGCAAAACACATCCCCCACGTGATTTTGGTCTTAAATAGCTCAGCCCGAAATACAACTGAATCTACTTCCTCTCTTCTGAATTTATATCATTACATTGTTGTCAATCCCAATTTTTGAATAGATCTCTACCGGAGAACAGAATCATTTAACCAACCAATCTTCATTACCAATACAACAACATAGAATATGGGTTAAAGTTGTTTGCGTGTACTAGACGTTTTGCCAGGATAAAGATCGTAAATACATGCACACACGCAGATGCACAAACAAAAAATTATATACTCTTCAAAGGGCTGTTAATTAACTGAGATTATTGAATTATTAACTATTATTAAAATTTTCATAAATTACATTTAATATTTAACTTATTACTATAAATAGTGTTTATTACAAATAAAAAATGATGCTAGGTACATTTCCTTATAAGACTATACAGTATAAAGTGATCATAACATAAAGAAAAAAAATATAATCTTGGAAAAATTGCTTTTCATTTACCTCAAGGGGATGTTACACTGAAATTAATTAAGTGGCCAAAGTTTGGAAATATTTGTTTTCTAAATTTGTTCTCCGTGTTTTTCACTATATGCCTCAGTATAGTATGCCCACCTAGGGTTTACAAGTATTCATAGTTTGTTTAAATCTTGCACTCCATCCTGCCTATGTGAACTATCTTAGGCTACCTGAGATGATAGCGGTGCAGTCCCGGTGCACCCGCTCCCTCGGACCCTCTCGCTTTTGTCACGATTGACCCCTCAGCTCAAAACTCCTTCCGCCGCCACTGCAATCCCAGCATTGCGGGTGAGTTCAACAACCGAACAACTAACGATAGCAAACCTCTTAACCTTATAATAAATGGTTAGCGGTGACCAACTTAATTACCAATTTAGTTACAAGTCAGAACACACACATATTTCAGACAATTCAGGTGAGTGTGCTTTAGTGTTTAAGTACTAAATGCAAGCAATGACATACACGTAGCTTACACAGTTTCGGATCGTTAGAAAAAAAGTGCATTCATATTCAATTGGCAATTCAAGGACACGGCTTCTACCGCCACTTCATCGTCCCACCTACTCCACTAATAGGCAGCTATTTCCCCTGTGGAGCTGTGCTCACTATTCCCAGTTGGTTACAATATTGTATTAAGACATCCTCCCACAAATTTAATGTTTATTTTACGAATATCGGTTTTAGTTTTAGGAAGTAGAGAATAATTATTAAACACAATAAATAATTGTGGGGAGGTTGGTAGACCTGGTTCTACCTGTAAACACGACTAACGGCATGCTCCGAGTTTTTATACATTTTAAATAGGTTTTTATCATCCGTTAACACTACTGGTGTAGTGACTTACATGCAAGTGCAAGGGATGTATTTTGAACACTGATATGGACTCAAACTTATTGATTTACATGAGTAATGCAGTAAAATTCTAACCACTCACAGTTAGACTTGAACAAACTGCTATACTCCCTCGCTGACTCAAACTTTGCGAGTGTCGCACCATCTGAATAACAAACTACGGCAGATTCTTATCAGTAGAAGTGGCGTAACCGATACCGCCTCCACTCAGTAAACTGAATATCCTGGATTCAATACTTGCATGAATATCATTACTTTTTGCCTGAAAAAGTGTTTGATTTTGCTTTTAATGTGCAATCTTTCGAATTAAAAGTTTTTTTATAATTCAACCTTAACTTATTGATATTATTTATTTAACTGGAAATTATTTTATATTATTAAATCTATAAGAGTTATTTGTAAATAATTTATTGACGATGTCCTTTTTATTAGAGACGGTAAAAAATGGCAAAGACAGGATCCTATACAATAATAACAAATATCGTGAGAGCTACGCAGTAAAGAATGGAGATCTTGTCTGGCGATGCTTAGGTAAAGTCTGCAAAGCCCAAATAAGGACTAATCCAGACAAAAATGTAATTTATTTGTCTGACGAGAAACATAACGGGTCTCACCCAGTCACTATGAGAGCCCTGACGCCCACTCCACCTCAGCAAAGACGCCACCAGCTGCCGTCCATGGTTGAAGACTCTCCACCCCTCTCTGTTTCAACCCCTGCCTTAGATACGTCCAGCTCCGAAACCTGCGCCACGCTGAATACTCCCGTCACTTATCTCGTGACCCCAGCTACACCCGAGGACCAGGCGTCAGAGATCTTCCGCCTCAAGAAAGAGATTGCCCGTCTCAAAGACGAAATGCAAAAAATCTTAGATCACACCATTGAATCTGACAAACGCTTGCTGCAGTACACTGACCAGATTTTTGTGGTAAATTCTCCAATTTCTTTGCCTCATGTCAACCAGGCTACCCACGCATCTTCGTCAGCTGACTGTAGTGTACAGTGTGACCTCATACCATCTTTAAATTTTTCCGCGCATGCTGCATCCACGACGGATACCAGGGATATCTCTGTACAATGCGACGCACTAGCCCATCCCAAAGCGAACACACTCTTGCCAGACGACGAGTGTAGCGAGTTAATAACCAGTCTGAAGACGACTGTAGAAGTGCTTGGTGCAGAAAACAACTGCCTCAAACTCGAATTACAAAACTGTGCGTGTAAGGAGTCTGAAAATCAAGCATGGCAGGAAGTCAAAACAAAAAAAAAAAACAAAGTTCATAACACGAATTACCGCAAACCTGAGGCTTTGAAAAATGAAAATAAAATACCAAATAAATTCCGACTAAGGCCTGTTAAAAAAGGGCAAAGCAATCCAAATAGTAAACAAAAACTAAATAAATCGCAAATATTCCGTAAAACACCTTTCCCAGTTTACAACTCTAATATAAAATCTATTATCATAAAGGGTGACAGTCACACTCGTCATATCGCAAGACTAGTGGGTGACCGGATCGGCCTCAGAACTTCAGTGAGCGGGATTTGTAAACCTGGCGCTCGGCTCCTCAACGTTGAGCCGTGCAGCAGTTCCACTAGCGCCTGGACCCGAACTTCACTGTGAGGTGCTGATCGCCGGCTCGAACGACGTTGCCGTCGGCGCGCAGCGGAACATCTACCGCCACTTTGAGGATATTATCACTACCACTACCCGTTCAGCCACCACTGAATTGATAGTTGCAACCCTACCACATCGCCACGACGTGCACGACCCAGCTGACCCTGTCCATGAGGAGATCGTCTTGGTAAATGCTTTCATTGAGAAACTTGCTGCCCGACACAACATCCCGGTGCTGAACCTTGACAGAATGGACCGAAAGTATTTTACCACACACGGCCAACACCTCTCGATGCGGGGCAAGAGGCTGCTGGCGGATATGGTGGTGAGGAGCCTTCCAACTGAGAGTCGACGACCCGTGCCCCGAAAACCTGCGATGAACCTCTCACCGCCGCCATTCACCCGGCCCATTCACGCTGCGGTACGACACTTAAGGCCTTTTCACACCGAGATCTGTCACATAATGTCCAGTAACGTAACGTAACGTAACGTAACAGGTGGCCAATTCACACCGCCGCAGACATTCGCGAGGCACTGGTCTGAGTTTCCCTCGTTTTTCTCCTTCCAAATTCGTCAGTCGCTGGTGAACTTCTGAGGTGAGAAGATGTCTAGTGAAACGTGGCATGACAACGCGTTTTCGCAAAGTGTTCCATGGTATAATAATTCGTTTTCAAGAAGTGTACCATGGTTGGAAAATGAAGATAACTCAAGTAGTGATGACGAACTTGTACTTTTATATTCACTTACCAACAGAACACATTGGGTGGACTGGAGGACAGGTGGTTTGTATGAGAAGAGGGCCAGTGCGCATGCGCGAGGCTGCCGATGCCATGTTACGTTTTGAAAAGATCGCTCACCGAGCGATCGCCGCGGATTAGTCCGCGTAGTCCGCGGACTAAGCGTTACGTTTTTTCGGCGGTGTGAATTGCCCCATATGAAACAACAGCGAGCGATCTTTTAAAAAGTCTGTCACGTCCTGTCACATAACGTAACGTTACGCCGGTGTGAAAAGGCCTTTACGCCGAAGCCGTCACTAGCTCTCGGCCAGTGGTTTTGCAGCCCCCTACCCACGAAGATGTTCCATCTCCTTTGTTAACTGGGGAACATATTGTAAATACAAGTGTTTTATCTTTTTTAGGGACCCCCACACAAGTCAACGAGGAAAAATTAAAAAAAAGCAACAATTTAAAAACCACATTCAAAATTTAAAATCCGAAATACCCAATGAAAACATTAATATTTTCCATCAGAACGCACAGTACGCAACTAACAAACTGGACGATATTAACCTTTTATGCAAAGATCTCCATCCAGACGTACTGGTTCTGTCAGAAATTGGCTTCAGCAACAGTAATATAGAGTTCTGTAAACTTGAGAACTACACGCTAGCAAACAGCTTCTGTCGAACCTCCCTCAAAGGGGGAGGTGTCGCAATATTAACAAAAATTAGTTACAAGTTTACACCCTTCAAAATTCAAAATTCGACTGAAAAAGATTTTGAAGTAACAGCTATAAAGCTGCTTACAGAGACAAAAAGCATTATTATTATTGGCTTATACAGGTCTCCTAGTGGCAATATAAATGAATTCTTTTATAAATTAGAAACGCTACTTACAAACGTGACGACCAGCAGTAAATCTCATTTCGTTATTGTGGGGGATTTCAATATTGATACTATTGATATTGAGAATCCCTCCACAAGGCGACTTGCAGATACTTTAAAATCATTTGGCCTCGAGTGGCTAGTGAACTCTCCCACAAGGGTTACAATCGGATCTCAGTCGGCAATTGATAACGTTATCACTGACATACCAAACACCGTAGTTACAGTGGTCAACACAGCTGTAGGCGACCATTACGGCCTAGAAGCCGTTATCAGCGGGCTCTGCCCAGAAAAGGAACCACCTATCTGCCGTAAGATAAGGGACACTAGGCCCGCAAATATAACTCTTCTCAACCAATCGTTAGCTACAGAAAATTGGCAATTTTTAAATTACAACAACTCTGTCGAGGATAATTTCAATGCATTTGAAAATTGTTTTTTGTATCACGTAAATTTGTGCTGTCCAATTAAAGAAATCAAATCTTGTAATCAGTCTAAAAGTAGACCCTGGATTACACGAGGAATTTTGGTCTCGAGAGAAAAACTAAAGTTTTACTCCGAACTAATGAGGTGTACAAATAATGTTAACTTCAAACTATATGTTAAAAAATATAAGAAAATATACAATAAGGTGATAAACGCTGCCAAGGCCTATGAAATTAACAAAGACATTTTAAACTCACGTAATGTTTCCAAAACGACCTGGAACATAATTAATTCTAAAAAAAATAAAAGCACAACAAAAGATATATCATTAAAGATTGGTGACGAGTTGGTAACTGATGCTACTCGAGTGGCGGATGAGTTCAACCAGTTTTTCTCTACAATAGCTCAACAAGGGCCTGTAACGGGACAGTCATCCTCAGTTCCTTCTCGTTGTCATAATCCACTAGCCTCCATGGCATTAGCCCTGGTTACAGAGGACGAACTGGCTTCTTTGATCCGTCACCTCCATTCTAAAAAATCGAATGATATAAATTATCTTTCGATGTGGCTGATTAAGAAATGTTATCGGCATATTCTATGCCCATTAACAATGTTAGTCAACCTTTCTTTTTTAAATGGAACCTTTCCAAATTCTCTTAAGGCAGCAAATGTAACACCAATATTTAAAAAAGGAGATCTCCATTCAATAGATAATTTCAGGCCTATTTCTATTTTACCCGTGTTCAGTAAAATTTTCGAGAAACTTTTTCTGTCACGTTTGATGAACTTTTTTGAAAAACACAATGTGCTTTCACAAAATCAGTTTGGTTTTAGGAAAGGTAAATCGACTACAGAAGCAGTTGTGAGCCTAGTCGATAAAATTGTCAGGGGCCTTGAAGGTCGTAAGCACACCCTAGGTGTATTCTTAGACCTTTCCAAGGCTTTCGATTGCGTTGACCACAGTATACTACTACAAAAACTTGAGACGTATGGTATCAGAGGTGTTTCACACCTGTGGTTAAAATCATTCTTGAACCATCGATCTCAGCAAGTCCAAATTTCAAACAAACTTTCAAAATCCAAACAGCTGAGTTATGGCGTCCCCCAGGGATCAATACTCAGCCCAATTCTGTTCTTGATTTATGTCAATGATATTGGTTCATCGCTGCAGCATGGTCAACTCGTCCAATATGCCGATGACACGACTCTTTGCTTTAGTGAAAACTGTAAAGAAAATCTAGAATTAAACGTTTACCTTGATTTGAACAGTTGTGCTCAGCATTTTAATATGCTGAACCTTAAAACAAATTCAACAAAATCACAGGTCATCAACTTTTGTTTGAGGCCCATTGATTTCGGAAGTAGCCCCTCAGTGTTACTGGCGGACTCTGTGCTAGAAGAAGTGGAGTCCACTAAATTCCTTGGAATATACCTCGACAGAGGTTTGACATGGAATGACCATATTAATAGTGTATGCTCTAAGTTATCCTCAGGCATTTATGTACTGAGGACGCTCTCTAAATACTGCCCCATTCAGGTACTGATGACGGCATATTATGGTCTCATTTACCCTCCTCACCTTTCCTATGGACTGGTGATTTGGGGAGGTGGTGTATATAGTGAATTCTTGAGAGTGTTTAGACTACAAAAGAAGGCAGTCCGAATTATTGCAAATTTAATGAGCAGAGAGTCGTGCAAACCAATGTTCAAACAACTCAAGCTGTCGACTCTTCCTTGCTTGTATATTCTAGAAACAATTTTATATTGTATGTCCAAATGCAACCTGATAAGGGGCAGTGACTTACATAATTATAATACTAGAGGCAGAGATGACTACCGTACTGGGCAACACAGAACGGTAGTCTATCAACACCTGCCCTCGCAGGTGGGTGTCAAATTAATTAACAGCTTACCTAAAGAAATTAAAATTGCTCCAAATTCAAAAATATTTAAGACCTGCTTGAGAGACATACTGTTGTCCCAGGCTTTTTACAGCATCGGAGAGTTCCTAGCACACGACTGGGAGACCAACTTAATTGGCTAGACACATCCCGTTGACTTTTGTGGGAGTTTCAAACACTAGGTAGATTTGTGTGAATGCCCTTCTTTTATGTATGTTTGTGTGTATTTATTGTTATGAATGATTGTTTAAATTAAAGCCTTAGGTTAATTAATTTTAATACTGACGTTTGCGATACAATATTTTTATATTGTCCATGCAATAAAGGATTTATTATTATTAATTAAAACTGTCTATGCTGAGTGTCTTTTGCATATATTTTTGCTTTAATAAACATGAGTTGCCAAACTATAATGTTGTTATAAAGTTACATTTAACAAAATGTACAAAACTCGACGTACAATGTATTATCTTTTTAAGGAAATTAATATTAATAAAAAATATGAACAGCAATTTAGGTACTATTTTTATGGTTTGTTTCCGAAATAAGTCAATGGAATGCTAACCTAGCGTCATTATGTTTTAAATATATTTTTGGAGTTTTATTTTTATCTAATGTGCCTTAATCAAATTAATTTAATTGGAAATAACTAATGTGTACAAATAGAGATATAAAACATGAAACATCCTACAGTGTTATGTTTAAAACGAATTAATTATAAAATTATATGTTTAAAACTGTATGGTAAAAATTTAGGTCAAGGTAAATTTATGCTACTTGCACGTACACGTTTTCAGAGTATACCCTTAAAAGAATAAAAAGTATAATTTTTGAGAGACGTAAACCGTTTATGTCGTTCCCAGTGACTTCCACCGGGCGTTTCTGCCTTCAGTCTATTCCCACGGTGAGGTTAGTAATATGTTTATGTACACGTGCTTTGCTCCAGACTTCACGAGAGAACAGTTTTGTTTTACCGTTTGTGTCTTGTAAATATTTATTAGTGTTTAGAAGTGTTTTGTATTACAGTTATGGTAACAACCAATCGAGATTATCGTAGTCAAACTGTGTTTACAGTTTAAAATCAGCTGAAGGATCATTTTAGTATATGACAATAAGTATAATAAGTCTAGGCTTATGCTTTATTATTTTGTGCAATCAAATATAGTAAGCCTACTTGGTATAGTACTCACATTTTGCAACTTACTTATTTCTGGACCAATTCTCATGAAATTTGACCGTGTTATGTATATTTAAGTAATAATTAGGATTTTTATGTTAACTCTGTGATTCCCTACTTCTTAGAACTGCTATTACGTTCGGATAGTGAGGAATGGCGTGGCAGGGGAGTGCTTGGCGGTGGTAGAGGGGATAACATGTCCTGACCTTGATCCGCCGATTGAAAATGAACGCACTCTAGTCAGTTATGCTCTCGTCCTGCAACCCTTACATAATCTGACCTAACCTTCTTTAATTTAATCCATATTCAGTTAGGGTCTTCAAAATTAACACATATTGCAAACAAATGCTTAAAAAACAGTAACCCTTTTCTACAATAAAAGAGCCATCTAAAATTATAATGTTATATTAGTTCGTTATAATGATAAATCGACAAAAATAATACTACTGTATTATGACATTATAAAATTAAAAATAGTACGATAAAACCAAATGATTTTCTACTAATCTAAGCCTATTGTAAGTTAGTTTAAAAACAGAAAAATTAAGTGTATTATTGTGTAAGATGTCTGGTGATAAAAATAACTTAGTAAAACAAAGCACAGTGAACTTATATATAACTTTTGTATAGTAGACATACATTATATTTATATGTCTACTATACAAAAGTTATAAGTGAGAGTGTCGCCTGCAACATATACTTATGCCTATCTATCATAAATTGCAGTGATAAAAATGAAAACAAATCGATAATTAATTAATATAAAGATACTGATTTCCAAGTATTTTGTAAGTCATCTTTGGCGCAATAATTTAGTTGTTTTTAGTGATTTCATACAGATGACATATTGCATTTTAAACAACACAAGCAAAAATATAGTAATCACTTAAAAAGCCATTTTTATGATTAAATTATCCCTATAACTAAAATATTTACCCCATGGAAGGTGTAGCAACGAGATCTACAACCTTTGGTAGCCACTTGGAAATTTTAAGTGAAAATAAAAAGAATGGTTTTCTATGCCAAGTCATAATTACTGGGATAAGAACTGTAACAATTTTAATTAATTATATTTTTAGTAAATCACTGAATTTGGAATAAAATAAAATTGTACCAAATATACAATTTTGCAATGAAAGTGTCCCTCATTTTGCGATTAACAGAAAAGTTTACGCCCCAGTCATAATGCTTTCCCAATTAACATTGTGAATTGTTACAATAATAATTACTGGTATTAAAGTATAACATTCAATAGAATAAACTAATACTATATTAAATAAGAGTACTGTAGTTAGAAATAAAGTAGGCAGAAAGTGGAGGATATTTCAGAAATAATGTTAATATTAATATTTACAAACAATTATTTAGTAGAACTAACCGCCACTTTCGCATAATATTCCCCAAGAAGGAAGAACTACTAAAAGACGGTGTTCACATCTGTAGATGATGAAATAAAGATTTGTATATTTATATATATACGTATATTTCGAAAATAAATAGCACATAGGCTTTACAAATTTGTATGGTTTGTAACGGGCCTAATAGCTCAATAAATATTTTATAGTCAAATTATTTAATTCAATATATAAAATCCTACTTTAACAAACAAAGCAAACACCGAATTGTTATTTCATAAGCCATATTTTCAAGTAACCAACAATTAATTGTTACTGTAAAACTTTACTTGTCTTTGATTATCAAATACTGTATATTTAAATTTGATTAAATCTATATCACATATTTATTTCAACGCGTATCTTATTTCAACAAAACCTTTAATTTTCAATGTCATCACTGTCAGCACAATCCGCCAAAAATGATTTTGAAAATAATATTACAACGCAGAGTATGCACAGCATAATTAATGGACCTGAATAGTGTTAATACGACTACTGTCGTCGCAGACACTACGTGCACCCGAGTCTAAAGGAACTAAGAGGCCAGTGTCGGCGCAGACACTATGTGCACCCGAGTCTAAAGGAACTAAGAGGCCTACTGTCGGCGCAGACACTATGTGCACCCGAGTCTAAAGGAACAAAGAGGCCAACTGTCGGCGCAGACACTATGTGCACCCGAGTCTAAAGGAACTAAGAGGCCTACTGTCGGCGAGGACACTATGTGCACCCGACTCTAAAGGACCTAAGGGGCCTACTGTCGGCGCAGACACTATGTGCACCCGAGTCTAAAAGAACTTAGAGGCCAACGAAAATCTAATCACATCATTGTTTTCCACGTTTACTTCACGTTATGACATATGTATTTTAAAATTGTATTATAAGTTTTAATAGTTTTCATGCGAGTTGGAACGAAAAAGTACCAGAATTTTAACTAGTTTTCATTGTACATCATATTTTCACTGTTATTACTAAAAAACCCGTTATTGTATCGAATTGATATTTTTATACCTGGTTGATAGGAAGGTACTTCTGTAAGTTTTATGAATTTTAGAATTTCAAATTTTCGAGAAAAAAAGTTCTTATATATTACCCGATACATTGTTTTCTTGGCTTCTAAAGGTCAAAAAAATCAATTAATTGGTCTTGTTGTAATTGTTTTGACATATATGGTTACGAAAAATACTTTATGTGTAAATAAGTGCAGTAAATTTAAATCGATTTAAATCAATTTAAAATAACTCTACATTTAAATTTTTTAATTGATTTAAAATAATATAAAAGCACTGCATTTATTTACATATGTGAAAGTAAAGTATCGTAACTATACATTTCATGAGGATTACAACGAGACCACGTAACTATACATGTCTAAGGATTTACAACAAGACCAAGTAACTATACATGTCTAAGGATTACAACGAAACCAATTAGTTATACGACCTCTAGAAGCCAAGAAAACAATGTTTCGAGTAATATAAAAGAACTATTTTTCTCGAAAATTCTAAAATTCATCAAACTTACAGAAGTACCTTCCTATCAACCAGGTATAACAGCATAATGCGATACATTAACTGTATTTTTAGTAATAACGGCGTAAATTTGATGTATAGTGAAAACTAGTTATAATCCCGGTCCTTTTTTTCTAACTAGGATTTTGTTCTAAAAGTTATAATAAAATTTAAAATATAAAATAACGTAAAATTAAACGAGGAAAACAATGATGTGAATAAGGCCTCTTAGGTCCTTAGAAAACAACCCTCAAACTCGAGTGCATATAATTTCTGCGCCGACAGTAGGCAACTGATAAATTATGAAAATAACGTAATGTTATAATCTTTTACCATTATGATAAAGGAGTTTATCAAAGCGATTGGAATTAATTTCTTGCGGAAGTACTGTATATTTTACTTTCATGAAAAGAAATATATAAGAGTGGTCTATTGCACATCTTCCAAACCGACATATAGAGGGTTTGAAATATTTTCAGGGGTTTGTAAATTACTTTGTTTTGGTAATAATTGATTAAACTGTTTTCAAATCCATTTCAAATATTTTATTTTGGGATTCTGACATTTTGATTCTAATTTCGATGAATTTAGAAATATGAAACATTCAGAATATGATTTCTTTTATTTGTTTATTAAACTATAGTCAACTTTTAAAAGTTTACTATATAATTATTTATTTACAAAGAGTTGTATTTAACAGATAGTCTTGCAGCCAGAGAAGGTAGGCCTAATCCGAAAACGTGCGCTAATAATACAGCCTTTCACATAAGTCAAAGGCGTAATATTTTGTTGGTGATTTTATTACTCGTTGTAGGCTTTATGTAGGGTTGCCATACGTCCGTATTTTGTACGGATGGTTTGTATTTACGTGTATCCGTGTCCGTACCGTACAAAGCAAAAACCTGGTAGATGTTCGTATTTTTCGTTACTTTAGTATTAAAAATATACGTTAAATATTTAATATTGTAGAAAAGACAAACAATCGTGAGAGGTTGTGTGTTGTATGATGCTCATATACTATGCACTATTGTGTATGCACTATTATTATCACACACTTCCCTGTCCTTAAAAAAAAGATTTTTATTCAAATCTTGAACTTGGCTGAAGGTAAGATAGAAACGTTTGAAAGTGTTGGAGTTTGCTCTTTCTCTAATCCAGGGTTTCTCACTAGGATTTCATGAAGAGCCTTATTACTTTTCTCAAAATAATCTAAGGGCCGATAGTACATATACATTCAGTTTTTTTTTCTTTTTTTTTTTTTTTGTTTTCCAACTTGCATTTCGTCTGTATCTCTGCTATTTAGTATTTAGTTCATTATTACAAAGACGAACCATTCTGAACATTTTTTGTTGGCTTATAAAAATACCAAAACGGTTGTCACTGTAATAAATCATTGTAGTTCTAAAAATGTTAAGGGCCGCAAAAAATTGCGTTAAGGGCCGCGTAGTGTGTATCCCTGCTCTAATCGGTACTTTCACACCAGTTGAATGAGTTTTTTCACTAATGAAAAATGTCTAGACACTCGATCGGAATAGATTTTTAATGGAGAAGGTCGAAGCTATTCTGAGCATCAAAATTACCAGTGACATGTCATTTACTAAATCTTTTGGAGCCATTAAAAACAATGGTTCCTTACTTTAAAAAGTAATCTCTTTAGAAAATTATGACTGGTTTCAGCCATCATCCAATACAACTAGTACATGTGATGGCTAAACATTTTCAATTTTATGACAAGGAGATTTATGACAATTAATTGAGTTCGGCCAACTTAAAATTTAAGAACTATTATTTTTATTTAAGTATACAAAAAATGTTTGTTGGTATTTGATTACTCTGAAATCTTAAAATAAACTGTGGTTGTTATATTAATATTAAATATCACAATGTCGTTAATATAATTTTCACAATTTAACAACCCAATTGCATAAAAGATAGTTTACAAAATCCCCCCCACCTGACCTCTATGTTTATCTCGTGTCTGTATTTTACTATGAAAATGTATGGCAGTCCTAGCTATATGACAGTAGGGAATTACCTTTATATTGACAATATCGTTTGTGACCCTTGAGAGGGACGATTTCGTTGTGGTTCCGGCAGCGTGCACAACTCGGAGGTGTGCGGTTGCAAGTGGTGGAAGCACCGGTGGCGGTCTTCATCCTCTCTGCTACCATGATCCTCGTTCCCATAATTAAGGTAGGTAGTGTCCTTGTCACTATGGCAACGCGACAACAATACACTTATCAACAGATATTTGTCCACTGTTACATTGTTGTGGCACGGCGCGGCACTAGACAGTATCACATGCGCTCGACCTACTAGTGGATTAGTGAACTGCAGACTGCACTGGGGAAACGTTAAAGCGCATCAAGTGCAACTGAGAGCAGAGGCAGTGAGGTGCAGCGCACCGAGTGGCCAGAGAGGGGACTGCAGCCAGACCGAGCCAGGTTTACGACTTCCCCCGCTGCTGTTGTCGAGACTGATCGTAAACATCAAACTGTCACTCCAACAGACTTTAAAAATCGCAAAACCCTCCTTCCCGAGTCACGTGATCATTGTGCACACCCCTTTGTTTACGTCACTTACTGCACCTTGCACCAAGGCGGGGAGAGATGACGGAAGCCATGAAGACAACTGGTACTCGGATACAAATTGGCCTTGGGTTTACCGCAAGATCTACTTGTGGCAGCGGGTGGTCAATAACAGTAGCCTATTTTGTAATTTCCTCATCCTAAAAGTAAAACCTAGTCACTAACAACCTCATTTCTATACATTTAACAACAGTTTACATTATCCTTTTCTTCTCTGCCTTCTTTGCCAAAATCTGAGAAGAAGATTTGGTCAATTTAAATTAATAGCATATTTTAACGGTGTTATCACATTAAATTAATTAAATTTGATAATAATAAAAAAAACATAACTTATTTGGTTTGGAATAAAAATTATACAGTGATCAATAGTAAATTAACTATAAAATAAATTATCAAATTAAAAAATTTTTAAATCGAAATTATAAAAACAAAATGAACAAGTCAAAAGTAGGCCAAACGGCCGATGAAACATTTCCCATAATAGAGCGAGTTCGTTTTGAGTGACTCGTAAGTTCAGGCAGGCAGTCTGCGAGTACAAGGCCGACCGACAACAATCTACTCACCACCATGCTTGTTTGGATTTTAATTTCAGAGACCAAAGAATAACAATGTCATTAATGTTACTCTTTGGTCTCTGATTAATTTACTATTGGCAAGTCACCGTACAGTACATTGAAATTAAGTGATGTTAGTACAGTTTAGTTATTAGTGTTTACACCGGAGTTGACGACCCGTGTTTACGTCAAAAGTCTGCAACATTTAATAAAACAACACTTATTTTGTCGTCAACAAATCGTGTTGTCAACAGATTTGGCGTGTCTGCCTGGCGCGGATCCAAGGGGGGGGGGGGGCAGGGGAAAATTTCCCTCCGAAATGAGCCAAAAATAAAAAATGAAGCACAATAGCCTATTTAAAACTAATGCTTTCCTCGACGAGTATATTTTGTACCTATACTTTCCAAGACAAGAAAGTTGCATCCATATATAATTTATAAGTTTAAATAAGTTGTTTACATTTTATTTGTGTAATAATTACGCTGTGTTTTTAGGGATAAAAGCTGTGTATTGGTAAAGTCAAAGTATATTAAATCGTGCGCATCCACTACTCCAATCGTGCACTGCAACGCTGCAAAGCACTGTCGTCGGCTTCTAGTTACACAGTACAATACAGAATTATGTTGTTTTGAAGTTGCATAGAGGGCTGTGAGTGCACAAACAAGTATTTGCACCTGCTCGTGTGAGCGTGCAATTTAAATAGAATATATTCTTTGACATTTGTAGAATCAGCTGTTAAAATAATTATTCTACAATTAAGTACGTATTTTTATAACCTCTTATCTATATGTACAACTGAAGATGTTCTTTCGAGACCAAAATCGATTTTGATTATTAAACATCAAAAAAGATTGCAAAGTCATGTATATTTTATGATTTATTATAATAATATTATATTATAGAATATATTATATAATTCATTGACTATCGAAGTCTATTTGACACTTGCGTGTCACTGATGATGAGGTGAGCTAGTATATTTGAAGTGAGCTATGCAATAGATGCTGTATAAAAACTAATCTAAAAATATATATCACGCCATGTTATTCCTCTGCTCCTGAGTTCCGTAAATTATGTTAATATCTTGTATAAATAATGAAATATCACGATTTCTTAAATAAAATTTAATTATATTACTATCTTATTAGTTTTCCAAATAGCTAAGCCAAATGTCTGCAACACAATTTTTGTTTTCCACCGAGACTAGGCAAAGAAAAAAAATTGCAAAAAATTTCGGCAACAGTTGTCGTCGATAACAGTTGCAGAACAAATTTCGGTGCAACAAATGTTGCAGACATCCCCTCAACCCCGCTCCGTACAGACACAACCACGTGACTGGCGCTCCGGTGGTGCCGTGTGCACACTACAGAGTTGAACGCTGCTCTAGTCGCTTGTTAAGTGCTACTGTTTTTAGTGACTGTCCCGTGTTTGTAATTACTGTATTGATATGGAGTGGTCGAGGGAGCAAATTGAATCATTAATTGAGCAATGCCAAGAAAAACCAGTACTGTGGAGCGAAATAGCTGAAGAATTACGTATGAATAAAGCAGAGGTTCAAACCAAAATTCGGAGCACAACCTAACAGTATTACAGAAAAATTAGAAAGACAAGTGGTTCTGGAGCTTTTAAAGAACCAAAATGCTTTGCATTTGAACTCCTCACTCTCGTGACAATTCCTCATCTCTCTCGTAACTCAGGAAAAGTACATGTACAGTGACGTACCTAGGGGTCACTGTATAAACCGGTTAAAAGTACATGTACAGTGACGTAACTAGAGGTCACTATATAAACCGGTTAAAAGTACATGTACAGTGACGTACCTAGGGGTCACTGTATAAACCGGTTAAAAGTACATGTACAGTGACGTACCTAGGGGTCACTGTATAGACTGGTTAAAAGTACATGTACAGTGACGTAACTAGAGGTCACTATATAAACCGGTTAAAAGTACATGTACAATGACGTACCTAGGGGTTACTGTATAAACCGGTTAAAAGTACATGTACAATGACGTACCTAGGGGTCACTGTATAGACTGGTTAAAAGTACATGTACAGTGACGTACCTAGGGGTCACTGTATAAACCGGTTAAAAATATTTCATCACCACAGTATCTCTTAGCAAGATAAAAATCTTTACCCAAAGTATAAGAATAAAAAAAGTAATCCAAATTCTAGCCTGTCAAATCAAATCGCAAGAGTAACTGTAGTACACGCCCGTTCGGATTCAGCGGTAGAGAAAGAACTAAGGGACAGATATGAGTTTATATGTAGAGGGGAGATCAATCAGTAATTCATACCAATTGTTATTCTTTGGTCAGGAAAAGAGGCAAATTATAAATATTGAGTAAAATGAAATCTTTTGTATAAAAAATGTTTCATGAGTCAACGGTTCGTTCACAATTCTTGTACAAGTTTATATGATCCTGACTTAGTCCTACCAACGCCTGCTTTCCGTTATGGTCCTAATTATTGCATTGTAATCAGGCCCGGACTGGCCCGCCGGGACACCGGGACGCGTCCCGGTGCGCCCTCCTCCTCGGGCGCCCTCGGCGCCCTCGCGGTAGGGCGCCTAGTAACAAAAATATTCACGCCAAATATTTTCACTGCCTTAGTGGTTGTTTATTACGTTAAAATGCATATTTTAACGTAATAAACACCACCTCCTACCTACCTAGTTATTCAGTAATTATTCAGAATAATTAGGTGGGCTTAAAACTTACATTACCTTAGTAAGGTAAAGTACATTCATAAGCAATTTCAGATGAGTGGAAGAGAGTCAGAAGAGGAATCAGATAATGAACTAGATCACGAAGACTTTGAAGGTGGCGACGAAGATAAATTTGACCTAGACTCGGTAAAGTGTACTGAAGCAAAGACCTGTAACACTTGTATAAAGTGTGCATTTAAAGTGCTTGTTGAATATAATATGTATTGCTTGCAATACAAAGAACTTTATAAAGTTTATAAATATTTGCTTACAATTCCATTAATCCAAGTTAGCTGTGAAAGAATATTTTCCAAATTGAAACTTATTAAAACTCGTCTGAGGTCCACTATGACAAATCAAAATCTTGAATCTTTAATAATCATGCAAAGTGAAAAGGATATTGTGAGTAAAATTGATGGTGAAACGATAATAAACAAATTGTGTGACTCAAGCACAGAAATGAGGCGTTTACTAACATTCTAGGACCATTTACTTAATTACTTATTGTTAGTGTTTGGCTCTATCACTTACCTTAATACTAGTAAACGATGTATTTTACGATTATTAAATACATTAGGAATTATTATACCAAAGCCTTGTTTCATTTATCTGAACCTTCCGATGTCAGGGGATTTTGTAATACACTAATACAGTTAATACCCAAGTCAATAATATATAATAAACATGATGTAGAATATGAAATAATATATAGTTACAAAAATTAAGTGAAGAATTATATATATATATATTTTTTTTTATAAAAAAATTTGTTACAGATTGTTTTGAACAGTTATTTTGAACTAATTGTTCAAATAAAAAATAAAAAAGATCTTGGATTACAAGTTGCAAAAATGTACTCAGATAGCGTAAAATTGCCTATTTCAATGATGGTATTTTAAAAAATTTTCGGGGGGGCCCCCGGACCCCCCGCTTCCGTTGGGGGGTATTCCATACCCCCCAAACCCCCCGGAATATTTTTTCAGGTACAGTTCCAGCACCTCAATTTCTAGAAATCGACCTCTATATATATATATATATATATATATATATATATATATATATATATATATATCGGCGCTTGGCGACGGTTGTCCACCGCCCTTTTCAATGAGCCAGTCCGGGCCTGATTGTAAGAGAATAATTTTGAGATAAATGACCACAAAGAAACAAGAAAAGCCACATTGTATGTATTGACCTAAATATAATTAATAAAAAAGCAGACGAAGTCATGTAGCCTAATAAAATAATTCCTTTGATTTACTTACCACAAGTTATAATTTAATACAGACCAATCAATTTTTATGTTTCATTTGAGACAAACTTAATACATTATTTTGGTTTATGAAAAAAATGTTTTTTTGTTTTTACCAATAAATTATAGTATAGCGCAAAATATAGTTGATTTTATTTATCAACTATTAGCAATAGGCCTAATAAATAAAGGACAATAGTAGACGGAGCACTGAAAGATGTACATGATTGTTACATATTTATACATGATGAAAATTCAATAACCTGTGTGTACTCATGAATACAAACTAATTACTGAATGTCATCTTACTAAATGTAAATGTAATGGTAGATTATGTCACGGTAACTAGAATAAAAGACGGCAGAGACCACACATCCTCGCCGTGATACCTACCTATGTTGATTATTTACCGTGGATTATATTAAATAAAAGACGGCAGAGATTACACATCCTCGCCGTGATACCTACCGTATGTTGATTAGTTACCGTGGATTATATTAAATAAAAGACGGCAGAGATTACACATCCTCGCCGTGATACCTAGGCCTACCGTATGTTGATTATTTACCGTGGATTATATTAAATAAAAGACGGCAGAGATTACACATCCTCGCCGTGATACCTACCGTAATGTTGATTAGTTACCGTGGATTATATTAAATAAAAGACGGCAGAGACCACACATCCTCGCCGTGATACCTACCTATGTTGATTATTTACCGTGGATTATATTAAATAAAAGACGGCAGAGATTACACATCCTCGCCGTGATACCTACCGTATGTTGATTAGTTACCGTGGATTATATTAAATAAAAGACGGCAGAGATTACACATCCTCGCCGTGATACCTACCGTATGTTGATTAGTTACCATGGATTATATTAAATAAAAGACGGCAGAGATTACACATCCTCGCCGTGATACCTACCGTATGTTGATTAGTTACCGTGGATTATATTAAATAAAAGACGGCAGAGACCACACATCCTCGCCGTGATACCTACCTATGTTGATTATTTACCGTGGATTATATTAAATAAAAGACGGCAGAGATTACACATCGTCGCCGTGATACCTACCGTATGTTGATTAGTTACCGTGGACTATATTAAATAAAAGACGGCAGAGATTACACATCCTCGCCGTGATACCTATCGTATGTTGATTAGTTACCGTGGATTATATTAAATAAAAGACGGCAGAGATTACACATCCTCGCCGTGATACCTACCGTATGTTGATTAGTTACCGTGGATTATATTAAATAAAAGACGGCAGAGATTACACATCCTCGCCGTGATACCTACCGTATGTTGATTAGTTACCGTGGATTATATTAAATAAAAGACGGCAGAGACCACACATCCTCGCCGTGATACCTACCGTATGTTGATTAGTTACCGTGGATTATATTAAATAAAAGACGGCAGAGATTACACATCCTCGCCGTGATACCTACCGTATGTTGATTAGTTACCGTGGACTATATTAAATAAAAGACGGCAGAGATTACACATCCTCGCCGTGATACCTATCGTATGTTGATTAGTTACCGTGGATTATATTAAATAAAAGACGGCAGAGATTACACATCCTCGCCGTGATACCTACCGTATGTTGATTAGTTACCGTGGACTATATTAAATAAAAGACGGCAGAGATTACACATCCTCGCCGTGATACCTATCGTATGTTGATTAGTTACCGTGGATTATATTAAATAAAAGACGGCAGAGATTACACATCCTCGCCGTGATACCTACCGTATGTTGATTAGTTACCGTGGACTATATTAAATAAAAGACGGCAGAGATTACACATCTTCGCCGTGATACCTACCGTATGTTGATTAGTTTCCGTGGATTATATTAAATAAGAAGAATTCAGTTGATATATATATATATAAGTTAGACTATAGACATGCTTTAAAATTCTCTTCGTGTGTATAATATATATTATATACTAATTTGCTCAAACCTAGCAAGCATTTCACCATTTACATAAATTACAATTCATAAATATAGAATAATAAATTTGTTATGTGTTTAATGTTAATACTCTATATTGTCCTCGTAACCCTCTCTTATGAATCCACAGTAGTAGATAAAATAACTATAAAATAAAACCACATCAACTCAATGATTCAATTCTTGTCAGCTCCTAATCTTTCTGTGAGACTTTATGCTATTATTACAAGTAATCCCCGACATTATAATACGAATACTTGGACAATTTTGTTTAAATTTGACCATCCAGTACTCATAACCGATATTGGATAAGTTTCTTTATATTTGACCATCCAGTAACTCATAACCGATGTTGGATAAGTTTCTTTATATTTGACCATCCAGTAACTAATAACCGATGTTGGATAAGTTTCTTTATATTAGACCATCCAGTAACTCATAACCGATGTTGGATAAGTTTCTTTATATTGACCATCCAGTAACTCATAACCGATGTTGGATAAGTTTCTTTATATTGACCATCCAGTAACTCATAACCGATGTTGGATAAGTTTCTTTATATTGACCATCCAGTAACTCATAACCGATGTTGGATAAGTTTCTTTATATTAGACCATCCAGTAACTCATAACCGATGTTGGATAAGTTTCTTTATATTGACCATCCAGTAACTCATAACCGATGTTGGATAAGTTTCTTTATATTGACCATCCAGTAACTCATAACCGATGTTGGATAAGTTTCTTTATATTGACCATCCAGTAACTCATAACCGATGTTGGATAAGTTTCTTTATATTGACCATCCAGTAACTCATAACCGATGTTGGATAAGTCTCTTTATATTTGACCATACATTAACTCATAACCGATGTTGGATAAGTTTCGAGCCATGTAAGATAAACATTAAAATCTTTGTAAATATTAAAAAAACAAATTTATTTAATGTTTATTTGTTAACGTTACAGAGATTCCCTTCCATCACATTAACAGATTTTTTAACTTCAACCAACACTAAATATATAAATATGACATTTACTACTTTCAACTTATAGATAGTTAATACGATATCTCAGAAAAATTAAGGCTGGGCCGCAAATTGGAGTCAGTCCGTCTCCAAATTCATAAATTAACCAATAGTTAGGGGGTGAGTTAAAAGCGTACCGCAAATGTCAGAAAAAATCCTGTTTGCCACAAGTGGGCAGGCCGCAAGTAGGCGCACACCCAAGTCTTCACAATCGTCAAAATTATCAATATTTAGTGTTTCTTCAGTTCGCTGCAATAAAAGCACTGCATAAATAAAATTGTTTGTCAGTTATGCAGTAAACTTCAACAATTATTACAATACTATATAAACTGATTTTTTTCAGTTGCCATCAACAAAAGAAGAGTGGATACACAACACGTTGAGGAGTATAACAAGATGTGGAATGTTCCTCACTGCATTGGCAGCATGCATGGTAAACACGTTATATTACAAGCTCCCACCAACACAGGAAGTGACTACTTCAACTATAAGGGGTTTTTAGCATAGTTTTATTGGCCGTTGTCGATGCAAACTACTGCTTCATGTACGTTTCAGTAGAATGCCAAGTGAGAATCTCCGACGACGGGGTGTTTGACCTCTGTTCGTTGAACAAACTGCTACAAGACAAGACTCAAGTTTACACCTGCCCAATAGTATTTGCCTACCATGTAGAAATTGTCCTGTGCTTTATGTACTGTTAGTTGTTGACGCTTTCTCCTCTCACGATAAGGCGAGTGGTTGAGAATGCATTTGGTATCCTGTCGGTTGTCTTCAGGGTTTTAAGAAAACCAATCCTTCTTGAACTAGAAACAGCTGAACAGGTTGTGCTGACAAACGTTCATTTGCACAACTTTTTACGCAAGAGCAAGTCGTTAAAATATTGGATTTCCAGTTTAACATTAAATATCCACAATAAAAATTATAAATTATACAGTATACTTAGTAATATAAGCCCCTTTATAGCCTATGTGTATGTGTACAGTTCGAATTCAATGAATTTTCACTAAAAAGTTACTGTAAGCTACTGTATCTGTCTTTGTGATAATCTTTAATTAAAATAGTAAAAAATAAAGTTTAATACGTAATGTAACTATGCATCTCTACCTAAGTTCATTATGTTAATCCTACATACTTAAATGTATTATACGAATATAAAGTACCTAGTTATGTACATTTGTATTTACATAGCTAGACAAATTATAGTTTTGTTCGTACAGTATAGATTTGTTAGTGTTACGTAAATTATAAAGTTCATTATTTGGATGAAAGGGAGTGTATTGAATGTTCAACTGCACTTCACATTCAAATTCATTTATTTGGCTTCACAATGTACAATTTTACAATGTATGAGCCTTGTCAACTAAAACTAACCATGTTACAAACAAATCATATCTAGTTTTTTAGGAAAAAAATAAATCAAAATGTATGCTAACTAAAGAAAAAAATGTCAAAAAGAGTTATCATAAAAATAATACAACTGTAATATGGCTGTGATTCATTTTAATAGCATCATTGCAGTTGATTTAGTTTGATATTCTTTAATTTTTATAATACTAAAAATAACAAAAATATCACATGACTATTTATATATATTATGGGTATTGAAATTTAATGCAATTTATTTTCATTCATATGTGTATTTTAGCTTCAAAAACCACTATTATTAATTTATTAAAAATTGTTTGTACTATAGTAAACATATGTGTGAGTTATATAATATCACACTTGTTAAGAGTGAACTGTTTTGTATGAAACAGTATCTTTAAGATAAAATAACAACTTCTGGATCCTATTTAAGCATAACCGTTCGATTTTGACAACATTTTATATGAATCTGTTACCATCCACCCACCACTTTTTCAGTACAGTTTTCAGGTTACATAAAGGTATTGTTCAGACACTTAATCACACTCTGACCCAGATGTATCCGGGTAACAACACTATCCTCCATAGGTACGATGTATGCAAACTTGCTGATAGTCATGTTTGAGCTTTGCAAAACCTAGTCAACCTAGTCCAGAAGCTGAAGAAAAACTTCAAAGAATGGCTGAAATGGTTGAGGATGTCGAAAATATAAAATTTAAGAGGGACCATTCAGAAACAGCTGCTTGTGGTCCTGATTGTTGCGTTTGCAACAAAGTTAGAAATCACGAATACTCATTTATTAAATTATTTGAAAGCATCGGTCCTAAAGAGTGTGGGGAAGAACTCTACAACAGACATATGGCCGAGCTGAAAGGAGTTGAAGAATCACAAGTTCAAAGATTCTGAGCAAGGACAATATTTGTAAATAAAAATGTGACAAATTTGTAAATAAATAAAGAATAAGAATAAGAATATCTTTCTTGCATAGAACAATGTTGAATATTGTTTTATTTACCCAAATTTATGATTATATAAATTATCTTTACAGTTAAAAAAAGAACATTGATGAACTTTAATTTTAATAGTTTGGCTCAAGTATGATATAATTGTTGTATATGAATTTATATCCGATATTTGAAAAATGAACGTTTTTGTCCATTCAAAATATTTAATAAAGTAAGTTAAAGCTCATAATGGATATCTCAGAAGTGTATTATATTTACAAGACTTTTATATTCTAGTTTAAGTTGTTTTAGTTTGTAATTTAAAGGAAGTCAATCAATAAGGATCACACAAAATAACATTTACATAAGTGTATATTTATAAATAGACTGACACCAGTTCAATGTAACTAAGTTGGTCGTATTTGTTTTGTAATATACATTTTCTCCCTAGTTTTGTCATGTGTGTTTGTTTTATCATGTTTACCAAAATAAATTATACACTTAAAATCAGTCATAAGCAAAAGACTATTTTATAAACTAGTAGCGTAGTATTATTTTCACTATGTAGTCATTAACAGAATTATAAAACTGTTGTTTTAGCTGTCTAATTATCTTTACCTGCTTTACACTGAGTGTGATTCATATTTAAATGGTTTCGCTAAGTTTTAATAGAGTAGTTGAATACATATGAGGATCCTCTCTTTGAGAAATAAACAATTTTTCGTTCATTTAATGTCTAGCTAGATTTACAGAACTGCAAGCTCTAAAATGTGAAGCATATTAGACTAAAATTTTATTTGATGCTCTTATGCATAACATCCTAATGGAGATCTCAGAAATTTATAATTTTTATATTTTCTTCATTTTTTATCCCAATCTAATTTAGTTGGTCATTTAAAATAAATCGACGGATTTATACATTTCTGTGATTTAGATGTCTTATATTAATTCACATTTATGGGGTCATTGGGGTGAATAAATGCATAAATTAACTAAAAATATAGAAACACAAAGTTACTTATTAGTTATTTAAGAACATTAGATATGTGCATGTCTATTATGTTATGTTTATTTATATAATTGTTATCACTATACAATTTACGTATTTATTAGATATTTATAGCCTCAGCAAAATTGAAATAACTCTGTAAAATCATGTTACATCTTATATATCCAGTATTTTATATTACTGTTAATTAAATGTACCATACATAGTAGAGAAGAGGTCTTGATATAAAGCTCTTAAACAATTAATCATAGTACTTGTTTACTAAAATGTAAAAATTCAGAATAATTAACTATGAAAACATTGGAGTTTATCACAATTATTGGCTGTGTTTATCACACAGAAAATGCGCATGAAAAAAACTAAAATTTAAATCACATAAAAATTAGAATGAAAGTAATTGAAAATAATTTTAGTTTTTAAAAAACATAATTTATTAATTGAGTTATTCATACATTTTTTTTAACCGATTTACATAGATTTCAAAGTTAATACAACTGGTATATTTAGTTTAGACTTATCGTTATACATATATTCCCGTATTATGGAAGGAATGTCCTATATATAGATTCATGTTTGTCATCAAAAAAGCGATCAAAAAGGTGGCTCATAGTTATGACACTAGGTTTTAAGAAGTTCTAAAAAGTAACTACTAATGGTGAGTCATTTTAGGTTTCCCACTAAATGGTTTTTATTATAGAGTCACAGTGTGCATCTTTATACATCTTGTAATGCAAAGTTTATATTTTCATTCGATAAGCAAATGATTTGATTTGAGTCTATTCTAGTTCTAGTGCCCTATCATATCACTTGACTCCACTTGAACCGAAAATGTACTATCACTTAGTCAGCTTAATTGTTAATCGATATTTCTTTTATTTTCATTAATGCTACAGACTTGCATTTATTTGCGCTATACTAATAACAAATTAAACTAATTTTTTTCGTTTATCCTTCTTTCGTTCTGCTCAGCTGACAGTAATACCATTGATTTTACTATACATACTTTATATAGTAAAATCAATGGTAATACGTTAGTCTGACTGGGACATAAATATGAAGAATATAGATAATTAATTATAAGTATATTTGTTCTGTTTATATTTTTATTTTTGTAAATCATCAAATATGGGACTAGTGAAACAACAGTTTTTATTGAAACTTGTTATCATATCATGTACTTTGTTAAATTGGGGATTTTCTATATATTTTAGGAGGTTTAAAAGGTAAACCTTAAGAGAGAGTCTGTTTTGGTTTCTCATTACGTAGTTTTTATTATAGAGTTACAGTGTGCACCTACAAAGTAAATATCAAGTATAAATCCTTTTAGTAAATCTTAATACACTAGAATTTTAAATTGACCTGAGAAGTGGCCTTAATTGGTGGTTGCCATCTATTTAGAAATCTATAAAGCGTATAGTAATAAAAATACCTTTATAAACCACCAAATTAACATAACCGAATATAGGAGATATGTAGACTAAAGAAGTACATACTTAAACGGCTGATTTGGTATACTGTACTCTGTTTTATACAAATTATTTAAACATAACATAAATTATAGTATTTACTCTTACAGCTCATTTTAAGAGAAACCAATAGAAAGTATTATTTTTAGATATGAGAAGGCAACGCAAAATTGAACGTATTCTAAGGTGAATAAGAGTAGGATGAGTATAAATAACCCATGTAATCTTGTTACTAACGGAGTTTGACTGCAAGTCCGTGAACTAACTAGTGAAACTAAGGGCCATAGAGCTTTACGTTGAATCAAAAACATGTATTATTGGTTTGATTTTCAACTAATTGACAAGCCTGCTACTCAGTTCTCTACTTTACACAACATACGGATAATGACAAAACTGAACTTAGATGATTTTCTCATATACAAGAAACGTCTCATCTTAAACATAACGCATATGTATGCACTCAAGGATGCAAGTGTAGATGAAGGTTTTGCATATCTGAAATGAAATGTTTATTGAATTTAACATATATATTGTATCATATTGTTTTATTTTTCTATTCTATATTGTTTATCCGTTCAAAGTGAGGTACTGATTTTAGTTTTTATATAATAAAATATAATAAAATCAGTAACAAGGTATAATTTATTATTGCTATAAACGAATAATATACCTTTTCCTTTTTAAAAATACCTAAATCTATAATAAGTTATCCTGACCTTACTAAAATTAATTATTCATTTTGAATCGGTCACAAGTTTTTTTTTTTTAAGTCATTTGAAAGTTCAATTTTTTCAATACGTGTTTGTGATATTTATGTAGAAATTATAAGAAAAGGCAATTATTATTATAAAATTATCAAAATTATACGCAATTAATACACTATAAAGTTATTAATGGATTCATAGAATTGTTGTTTTATTGACCCGATTTGTTGATAAGAGAATTTACAAAATATATTTACAAAATAGGAAAAAACATCTTTTTAACTCAAAGTGCCATTTATATTTAATCGTTTCTCTCAGGTATATTATAATAGTTGGACATGTATGAAGATCCTTTCTTGGAGAAATTAAACATTTTTATCCATTTAATATTTACAGAACTGCAAGCTCTAATGTGTTTAACATATTAGATTCAAATTTTAATTAAGGCTCTTATGCGTAAAATCCTAATGGAAATCTGAAATAAAATGTATAGCGAATTTCACATCTATAGCCTATTGTATTATATTAGAGAAAATGAACTATTATTTTTCCATTGTATATTTACACACTCATATAAAAAAAATCTTTTCAACAGAAGACTTAAGTATGCAAATGAAGAATGACGTTTTGTTTAACAAGTCTGAAATGAAATGTACGAGAGCAAATTTTATTTTGATACCCTTATCATAAGTAGAATGTAACTTATTGAAGTCTTGTAGTACATTTATAATAAATAGCAGCAATGTACATCTATAAAGTAAAAGAAAGTAGTTTTGATAACAAATTAGTAAAATTAAGTAGTGTGTAGGGTTTTAAGTTCTTAGATTATCGTAATAATGCAGTAAAATACGAAAAAATAACAAAAATAACAAAAATAACATTTTTTGAACGAAATGTGAAAATTAATGATTTTTTGCGTAGTTATTATCAAAAATACAAAAAAATTTTATCTGACCAAAATTGTAGGAAATTTAATTACAAATCTGAAGTATACTGTCAGATTTGCTCTTCAACCAACAGTTTACCCACAACGAAGACGTAAGTAAAACTCTGCATACAGTTCAAAATTCCCGTCCGTCATTTTGATTCTTTGGGGGTGTTAAAAATTACAAAAATGTTTAATTTTCGGACTTTTCCCGTTGGTTGCTCGGTAAAAGCTACAATTGTGCCAAATTTCAAAATTCTAGCTCATTTGAAAGTTGATTAGAATTTGTATATGTGAGTCAGTGAGTGAGTGCGTTACACACACAGCTTTATAGATATTAGACTCGCTTCGCTCGTTGGGGGCTTCGCTCCCAAACCCCCTTTCAGTGTAAGAATCAAGGCTTACAGTGTAAGATGAGTACAGTTGTCACCCCAAGCTGATTTCTACCTAAACTGATCACGAATTCTATCAAATTTTTACACGATGTACTCAAGACGATAACAGAGCTACCCAAGTTGATCAAGGCTGCCACCAAAGTTAATAATGCAGTGGGAAGACCCAAGCCTCTCATGAAATGAAACAAAATGAAAAAAATGAAAAAGTCTTATTTTGTAAGACGAGGTTTGGACTAGACAGTCCTCTCTACTACGTAACCTTACGTAGATCACTGTCCTGGGTCCTTGAAGGGATGCCTGGCTCCATGGTCGGTCCATGATATATAATGAATGCTACCTAATTTGATCACGGATTCTACCTAAGTTAATCATGGTTTACCGAGTAAATGACGGGGAAACCTACACTGATCACGGGGTTTACACAAGTTGAACCTAAGCTGAACACGAGCACTACCTACGTTGATCAGAGGGCTACCCACTTTGATCACGTGTGTCTACACAAGTTGATCAAGGTGGGTTACCCAAATACATTTTTTTATTTTTTTATTTATTTATTTATTCTTAAGACGCCGATCGTCAAGATATGGGCGAATATGGATTTCGAATGAGTGTTATGAGTGTAGATGAGTGAATGTAGTCATTGTTACAAAGTAAGGCCGACTATCCTTAGAAAGTGTCATTAATTAATAGCCCAATGACAAATGAACAGCCGGTGGTTATCAGCTGATCCTTCTCAAAATGTATTGACTCTGATTGGGATCGAACTGAGAACCTTTAGCTTATGAAGCTGGGATTGAACCAACTACGCTACCGACCAATTACGGGGGCAACCCAAGATGATAATGGTTGGTTACACAAATTTATCAAGTAGAGCTGCCAAAGTTCATCACGGGGGCTACATACGTTAATTGATCAAGATGAACTTTGTTGATCACAGGAGGCTACGCAAGTTAATCAAGAGGGGGCTGCCTAAGGTAATTAAGATTGGTTACAATTGGACTATCTTAGGTAATCCAATTAATTAAATTGGACTATCTAAGATGCTCAAGGGGACTATCTAAGTTTAGGACGGTCGGCTACCCTAGTTGATTATGGGGGCTACATACTGTACGTTGATCATAGGCAGCTACCTAAGTTGATCACGTGCGATTACCTACGGCTGATCACGAGTGCTTTACAATATGATGATGGGTGACCACCACAGTTTTTTACCAGGAGCGTTCAAGTTGATCACAGGCTACACAAGATCATTACGGGTGGTTACCATAGCGGATTACGGAGGACTATAAAATATCATCATGGGGGCTACCTAAATGGTTGACGGCAGATTAACCTAATTGATCAGGGGGCTACCTAAGATGATTGTCCAAGTTGATCACAGGGGGTTCCCAACATGATCATGGAAGCTAAGCAAGTTGGTCATGGAAATCTGCCAAAGTTGAACACAGGGGCTATCCAAGGTCACTACGGAGATTAGCCTAAGTTGATGACGGGATGCTACCAAAGTTGATCAAAGAAACAGGTAAACGGAGAGGTAAATAGTTGGCAATGTTTTAAGTATTCAGTTTGTTGTAATCATGCTGAAATGGGTGGAAACATTCAAAAAAATCTCGTGTTTTTGACAAAATACTCAACTTTATCGACTTTTTCTGGGGTAAGTGTAATTTATACAGCATAGAGATATATAACCATTCACAATATTATAACGGGTGTCTACCAAATATGATCACCAAGGGCTTTCCGGGTTGATTACAGGCTATCTAGTTGACCAAGAGTGGTTACTAAAGTGGTATCACGGGGGAATCCAAGCCCATCACGGGGGGCCTAAGTGGTTGACGGTCGGCTATCCTAGGTGATCATGGTGTAACAATTGTTAATTGTCTCATTATAATGATTTTAGAGAATTGTGTCTAGAAAATGTTAAATATTGTAAGAACTGAGAGATTTAGGTGTTTGGTTCTTTTACCAAAAGTTTTCAATATAAATTCTCCAAGTTTTGAGAAAAATTCAGAATCTTCCCCTTTCAAATAAAAAAGTAGTTTTTTTCCATTTAAATTAGCTAAATAACCAGTATATTCACGTTGTTAATTTCCTGTCAATTTCATGCGACATGTTTTCTGAAGTCTACATGTTTGGTGAGTCTTACCTGTTCGGTTGTCCTGGTTTAGAGGGTTCTTATTGGTTGATTTAGCTTCTAGAGTAAGGAGGGGGTAGGTCCGTTGGTGGAAGGTTTGCGGGCGTTCGGGCAGTTTTAAGTAATCTTTTGGCGAGTGACCACGTTTGTTCTTCACGGCGATTTTAACCGTTCGGAGTCTTGTTTTCCGGATCGGCAATTTTCCTTGTCGCTAGTGAGTGAGTGAGCGTATGTCGCGCTTTGTTTGTGGTCACGTTGTGGGTTAAAACCTCCAGGACAGCTACGTAAGTAATTTTTTACAAGTTTTCTCTAGTTAGGTTTTTCAGTAGGGTTTTAGTAGATAGGGTAAGATCCACCAAGCATGCGCGGTTAAAACTTGTTCTTGTTTGTAGTCACTCTTCTAGTGACAGTTCTGAGAGTGCTTTGTTTTCTATTTAAAAAATTTTGTAAAAAAGGAAAATGTTTCAAGTCACTAAAAGCTGGTTATTTATTTCTTTTCAGATCTCCCGGAGGCAATTTTAATTTTGATTTGCAACTTTGATTTTGATTTGTAATTTTAATTTTGATTTTCAATATTGATTTTGATTTTAAATTTTGATTTTCAATTTCAATTTTCAATTTTGAGATATTTTCAATTTTCTAAATTTTTGAATTAAGAATTAATCAATAAAAAAAGGTTCTGGTCTGAAGATATTTGATTTGTTTTTGATTTTTAATTTATTTGTGTTCCTTTAATAAAAAAAAAGAATGCTCTTTTATTTTCGTTATTATTATTATTTGTTGAAGTTATAAGAAGAAAAATAAACACCATTTTTATCATTGAAGAAGTTTTATTTTCATCTCTCATTTAAGTTGTTCAACATATCAAAAATAAATAGTAGCTTTAAGTTAAGGCTACATTAAGTGCGCAACTCTGCTAAATCAATGTTAATTTTCCCTACCATTTCCTTCAAGGAATTTAAATTTTCCTCGAGGGATGACACTTTAGCTAAAGCGGCTTCATTACTTACAAACAACCCTTTTAGACCCTTTAATCTTAATTCGTAATGAGCTAACTTAGCTTCAATACGGATTATATCACTTAAACATCTACTTTCCACCACACCCTCAATTCTTTCTTTCAGATTTTCCAAGTTTACTTTAATGAACTCATATTCCTCTCCACCTACTACATGGCCGGACAGGTAACCTATATTAGGCCTAACACCTAACTTGACAAGCTCTCTAAGTTTCTTTCTTAAATCACCCACTAGTATGCTGTCTTCTACTTCTATTCCTCTTAAACGTGCTTCATACATAAGTTCTTTCTTCAGTAGAAAGTCTACCTTGAGTGCCATCTTCTCAATTTATTTAATATTAAATTTTCTTTTAAAATCTGGTCTGAGATAATTGGTTATAAGCACACACTTCTATTTTTAAACGTCTCTCTGTTGTTCAACTAGCAGAGCGTGGTTTCGATCCACGGACCTCTGGGTTATGGGCCCAGCACGCTTCCACTTTCTTAAAAGTTCTTACAATATTTAACATTTTCTAGACACAATTCTCTAAAATCATTATAATGAGACAATTAACAATTGTTACAATGGAGACTAACTAAGTTGATCACGGGGGCTACCAAATATGATAATGGGTGATTATACAAGTTGTTCATAGGGGGCTCCCAATATGATCTCGGGGGAGGGGGGGGTTCTATCCAAGATGATCATAAGAAATTACCTTAGTTTTTGATGGGATTGATTACCAACTCTTTGTAGAAAAAAAAAAAAAGAATATACCACAAAAAAGTCTATGACACCTTTCGTACAGAATTTAATTGTTAATTTGAATATTTCATTAGGTGTTATCCAAACTAAATATTACAGATTCTGTAAAATAAAAATCTCAACTGTGCAAACAGGTTGTGCTGTCAAGTTTTTTTGTCAGCCATTTTTAATTTTTGTTGGGCTATGAATAGTGCAAAATCTAACTGTATAGCATTTTATTAACAGTAAATGTGAAGGTAAATAGTATGTAAGGTTTACGTTTCTGGCTTCTTTTAAATCATGATTAAATAGGAGGATCTCTTCCAAAAAATTACATGTTTTTGACAAAACTTAACTTTACTGACTTTTGCAAGGAAACTATAGTAAGTACCACAAAAATGTACATTACACTTTTTTACAGCATTTAATTTTTAGGTTGAACATTTCATTAGATGTTCTCTAAACTAAATGTTACAGCTTCAGTAAAATTTTCAACTCTGCAAACAATACAGCAATTTCACGGCAGCCATTTTCAATTTTTTCTAGGTGAAAAATCAAAGTTTCTAGCAGTTTAATAACAAAGTATAAAAAAGGTAAATATATACTAAAGGTAAATAGCGTGTAGGATTTTAAGTTTCTAGCTCCTTTAAATCATGCTTAAATGGGAGGAACTATTAAAAAAAATCTCATGTTTTCGAAAAACTCAAGTTTACCGACTTTTTCTGAGGAAACTATTGTATTTAGCACAAAAATATACAGAAAACCTTTTGTGCAGACTTTAATTCTTAATTTGATTATATCATTTGATGTTAAATAAACTAAAAATTAAAGTTTAAGTAAAACAAAAACCTAAGGCATTTAGGATTTTTTTCTAGGTTATGGACAGTGAAAAATCGAATTTAATAGTATTTTTTATAACAACTTAGTAAAAGTAAGGAGTGAGTAGGGTTTTAAGTTCTTAAATTATCGTAATACTGTGGTAAAATACGAAAAACATAACAAAAATAACATTTGTTGAACAAAATGTGAAAATTAACCATTTTTTGCGCAGCTATTATCAAAAATACAAAAAAATTTTACATGACCAAAATTGTAGGAAATTTAATTACAAATATGGATTATGCTATCAGACTTTTTCTACAACCAACGGTTTACCCACAATGAAGCCTCAAGTAAAACTCAACTCATTCAAAATTCTTGTCCACCATTTTGATTTTTTTGGGGGTTAAAAATTAAAAATTTTTAGGTTTCGGAATTTTCCAGTTGGTTGCTCGGTAAAAGCTACGTGTGTGCCAAATTTCAAGTTCCTAGCTCATCTGGAAGTGGGTTAAAATTTGTATACGTGAGTGAGTTACACGTGCGGCTTTATAGATAGTAGACTTGCTTCGCTCGTTGGGGGCTTCACCCCCAAACCCCCTTAGGGTTCAGGCCAATTTGTTGAATATAAAAAGTTCACTGCTGATAATATTTTCCGTTAAAATGTTATTTATTTAACAGGACAAATGTTTATTTAAAAAAAAATCATGTTTTCTATACATTGTATACAAAACATCGAGATAACTAATTCATGTGAATCATATCTATATAATTATGATTTCCTTTCCAGTTTTCCTTATTAATGGGATGTATGATTGATTACCTGTTACCAAACTACTGCATTCATAACATCAAACACTTCAATCTAACCTCGAGGAAATCGCCAAACTTACAAAACATGTATATTTGCAGTATCTCAACAATGTCAATAAAAAAGAGTTTACCGATTCTTTTAAAAATCTGATGATACATGGGAAACATGCGGAAATAGTGATTTAAAAAGTAAGCAGTTAAAAAATTAAAGTTATTAATTGATTTCAGTTGCCTGTTAGTTAACCATTCGATCAAGTGAAGCATGGTCCATCCAGTTTCGCTATGGGGAGGCCGGCATACGTAGAGACCATATAGTTACACATTTAAAAAATATTTAAATCCTCAAAAAGTATTGTTTGAAAGGTTAATTTAATTATTAATAGTATGTGTGTTTGCCTGTTAGTTAACTATTCGTTCAGGGAATGTATGGTATATCCAGTCTCGCCACGGGGAGGCCGGCATTTTATAGGCCATAATATTTACAATAGCTAAAATGTTGGAGAGTTTTATTTTAGACAGGACCCCTTGCCTACTCCCTAGTATTTACAATAGCTAAAATGTTGGGGAGTTTTATTTTAGGCAGGCCCCCTTGCCTACTGCCTAGTATTTACAAATAGCTAAAATGATGAGGAGTTTTATTTTAGGCAGGCCCCCTTGCCTACTGCCTGGTAAAGTACATTTTCGGGTTCCGTCAACTTACGACGGGGAATTTTTTAAGCAGACCATAGCATAGCTTACTGCCAATGACACAATCGGTGTCATAGAAGAAGGTCACCGTACACAATGTTTTTTGCGTAGGCGACCCCTTCAACGACTCTTCCAGGTTGGACAAGGACTACGATATGAGTAGGGCTTCTCACTCTGCTGAGAAGGACGTACAGCTGGCTATGTGTGAAGCAGTCCGTGCGAAGATCGACTCCGACGTACTCAATTGTTTGGCCTTGGCTCTTGTGGCCAGTCATTGAGTACGCTAACATGAGGGGAAATTGTCGACGACAGACACGAATCGGCGACCCTTCGGCCAACGCAAACCTAAAGGTGAATACCGAAAGGTTGCGTGCCTCCGGGAAGTCTGACAGTGATTAGCCGTTTGGTAATCGCTGTCACAATGACTTTAGTGCCGTTAATGAGTCCATCGGCAATATTCAAGATGCTCATGATAAGGCATACGGAGCCAACCTTAAGTCGCAGGACATGATCTGGCACGCCTTTGCCAGTGGCTTGATGTAATAGCTGTACATCCACGACCATAGCATCTTCGTTTTCCTTGTCCATAGTGTCAGATCAACTCATGAAGTTGGCCATCTAATGAGTTCAAGATTTGATAATTGATCTCTTTGACGTTCACGTTCATAGTTGAAAGTATCGCTCTTCTCACACATTGATCGGGGTCACAGAGGATTTGGGGTGGAAAAACCTCACCGTTCAAGTCTGTTATGGTCGTGAGATACCTCATCCCAAGAAGAGGAATAAGGTCCTCACAATCACGGCCTTCTCCAAACACCTTGGATGGAATAGCTCCGTTGCCTAGCAACATCACACAATGTGCGAGCTTTTTCAACAATGGGTGCTATTTGCCTTAAGTCCCCTGAGCAGGGAAAGATCTTATTTCCAAATGGAACACTTGTATTCATGAGATCTCAAAGTGACCGGTCGAGGGTCTCGAATATGAATCGGTGCGCCTTTGGAGCCTCATCAAAGACAATGAGCTGTGCTCTTGGATGAGCTCTGCTAGTTGGGACCCGTTGGTAATGTTCCACACGCTCATGCCGTCACCAAGATCGAGAGGGAGCCGGAACATGCTGTGTGCCAGCACGTTACCGGGAGCAATTCCTGAGCTTGCCACGGCAAGAGCGACGTGATGACAACACCGCAGTACGCAAGGATGACACGAATGAGTGAGGTTTTTCCGAATCCTCCAGGCCCATCAATAAATATTGTCCTGGAAAGATATGTGTCAATGGGTCTTGAGAGTAACAATTGCACGTAATGTAACAATTGTCTTTGGTCGTCAGATAACTTGGGCTCCCACTCTTCAACAATTTCCCTCTGAAAGCTTTCTCCGAAGTTAAGGAACTCTCTACCCAACTCAATCGTGTCATCTTTTACATATAGCAGGCTATGGCCAGTCAGAGTTGATCCCTGTCTGCGGAGGCTGCGATCAATAACTATCAATGACAGTTTTACTGCCAATTCAGGATCTGAAGGGTTCCGTTCTAAGTGATCCTCACAAAGTACGTTCTTGAAAGAGTTCCACAACAGTGCCACTGGAGCTCCCATATTACATATGAGAACAAAGAATAATCTGAGTCTTGGTCCAAGCATGAATTGAGAGGCTTCTTGCAGTGCGTGACAGTACTCTTCTTCGTCTTTTACCAAGCCCAACCTCCTGGCGACTTCCTGAAAAGTGTAGCAATCAGATCCGCCACGAGACAGAAGGTCAGCGTAGCCGCGACAAGGAATGGACATAAGAAGCAGTCTTAGATAATAGAGTTCACCTCGATTAGATGAGACCCACAACAGTCTGCATACCTTTTGTCCGCGTTGGCGAGCTGGGATGAAATGCTGACCATCTGGATTGTTGTACACTGTCCCTGACGTTGGTTTTTTTTGTATGGACAATGAAGTTTTCATAAAATGACTGGTATGTCAGGTTAGGGGAAATGGGATCTTGAGGTCTATTGAAGTACACGATAAGCTTGGAACTAGTTTAGTGGTTGCATCTGCCAACTGGCCTGACCTGAAAATGACTAACTGTTTACCTTTAAGGTGTATAGGCAGACAGTCAACGCTGGGCTCTAGCTTTGAAGGAAAGTCTAAGAGATGCCAGCATGCATCGCTAGCACCAATCATTCTCTTCGTCACGTAATGCTCTACCTCATCTTCCTGTTCACCGAAAGGTGTAACAGTTACATTCTGAAGAGAACCACCCTTCATTAGATATTCTAAAAGGTATTTGATTACACGACGAGTAGATGCAAGCTCCAAGTTTATGTGTGCCTCATATTTTAATAAAAGTGTGGCATTGTACGGTACAATCCACCCATCATGAACAGCAATAGTCTTTCTTTTTGACATTATGTTCCCCTTATTATTGTAATCTCGCCTGTACTGGACAAACCCCCTTTCATCTACATGTGTACTTCGGCAAGCAGGCTTTGGGAAAAACTTTGTACAACAACCTTTGGCTGAGTCCCAGCACAAGACGTCTGTGCGATAATCTGATCACAGGGTCCGTGAACCATATGTCTCATCGCCAACTCCCTGAGCCTACCACTGGCTTCTTCTTCCGAGGGAATATCTGCCCGAATAAGAATATCTGCCTATCACCAAGAACAGGGCCGTGGGTAGATCTATTTGTAATTTCAAACTGTAAATGAGCGTTGATAGATGGCTCATTGCTCAAACGGCGAAACTTATTAATGAAAGGATTTGAAGAAGTGAGATAAGAATTGATAGATTCAATCAAATTGACATTGAGAGATCTACCCAGGGCAATATTCTTGCGCTCCTCACCATCATCGATGTAAAGACGGCACCGGTTGACAAACTGAACGTCCCCACCCCTAGGCGCGAACCTTTGACCAGCGGCGTCCAGATTGTAAACTTGTTGGTACATTCTTCCTTCAATTTTGAAGAAGGAGAGTCCACTAGGATGACGGTACCCACCAGACACCTCGAGTGCATAGAAGGCAAACAGGTCGTTGTATGCTCTGACTCGTTCTAGGAAATGACGATTAGTACAAAACGGCATGTCCAAAGGAGGTAGATTAAGAATATTATATGCTCCCTCAACACAGCACCACTTTTTTCTATCTTTCTCTTCCTCAAACAGTCAAGCATGACAGTACGAACACTTGTAAATTTCATCTTCCCAAAGACACACTTTACGGAGTTTAAATGAACTAATGCCATTTAAATCGTAGTCTCTCCAGTATGCCATTGGGCCTTGTTCAACAATCTTCCGAGCAAGAAGAGCAGGAACGTGTCTCATGTTAGAAAATGAGGAATTCTTCAATCGAAAAGCCTCTACTCTCTGGCAGGAAGCTCCAGGATTCTGATCGTTATAACGTCGAACAGCTTCTCGGTGGATCTCGGGTTGCTTCTCGGTGTAACGTCGGACAGTTTCTCGGTTGATCTCGGGACGCTGGTCAGTGTAACGTCTTACAGCACCTCTATTTATCTGAGGTTTATTTTTACTGTATCTTTTTTTTGCATCTGTAAGCTGTTCCTGTCGAGTACTTGTCAAGCTCTTTGGACGTCCTCGCTTAACTTTTTTAGGTCTGCCAGGCATTTTTTTAAATAATGCCTGGTCGAAGGAGACATTTCTTTTAAGAGTGATAACACTACCACAGGCATCAATTTTAACTTAACATCGACATAAGACTCCTGCGAGTCTACATTAGATGTATAGATTGGTTCATATAATTGGTATGGAGGGTCATCAATTCGCGGTTCTTCAGGGACAATAGTAACTTTGGCAGTTTTTCCCAAAGTCAGCTGAGTTATGGTGAACTGTCTTGCAACTCCATCCAGAGCTGCATTCGACAACATCAAACTGGCCAGTGAAAAGTAGCTGGCTGTCACACAGAAGTAGGCGGACCAGCTTATTACCATCATTGGACAAATCAAAATGGCGCTTTTCATTCACTGGATGTGGATCAAACAGATACAGCAGTTCATTTACCCTCCAAAAGGAGACAGTAACTGTTTGACCCGTGAAAAGGAATCCGATATCTTTTTGATTTGCAGCCAATATGTCTTGTAATTTTTCAATAAGTGACGAAACAGTGTCATGCCAATCATCTTTCGTTAGGGGATAAAGTGCATCGTAAAAGTGCTCTAGTTGTAACAGAAAAACTGACTGATTCAAAACATGAATGACTGATGGTAATTCTTCTTGAAACAAGTACCGCCCATAGCCAGTACAATTTACACTACGCAGTGTTTTGTAAATGCGATCACCACTCATAAGGATTGCATCGATTACAGTTGTCGAAAAATGTCCACCAAGACTCTTCCATGCAAGGGCACAAGCAGAATTAGCCACACACTGAGCATGTCTAATCCATGTGTAGAGTTCATTGTTGCCCTGATGAAAGGACCCCTCGGCAACAAAAAAAATTCTGCTGATGAGAAGCCGTCATAGAGAGTTAAAATGTAAAATTACAATTAAAGTAAATGAAGAGGAAGAAATTGGAAACAAAATATAATATAAAGTCTCGAAAACAATCGGAAGAAATTTGTGATTGATTATTAATCACAATAAAAACGTATTAAATGAATGAAACGGAAGAATAATCCTAGATTTTATGTTGAAAAATAGTGATGATAGAAGATTCGTATCACCATGCAGTGAAAATGATTCAGTTTTCAATAGGGCAGAAAGCCAAAAAATTGAAAAGTTCAGTACTGAAGGTAATTCAAGCGTGTAGAGGCCGTAGGGTGTCAGACTGAGGCATGGAAAGCGGCGTCATCCTTATATAACCTCGGTGGGACTTCTTTCAATAGACTGAGGGCCGTTCTACCAACTGTTCTAAAAACGTTTCTCGCAAATGCTGGAACGACTCGTTTCAATCGACAAAGGCCGGGTCTACTAACTGTTCTAAAAACGTTTATCGCAGCCGCTGGAGGGTGCCTAAATTAACAAACAAATCCCGAAAATACAGCGTAAAACTATGATTGGCCTTTAGGCAACAAAAATGAATACAAACTTTTTTATATGTAGTTTAACTGTCCGTAAAGTTTTGTACACAATTTGAATAGGCCTACGTAAGTGAATAAGTGAGGAAATGTATTATATATACAGCATTTAAGTATATAATATAAATATTCTATTAGTTGTTGTCCAAACTAAATATTACAGCTTCAGTAAAAAAACTTCAGCTCTGCAAACAGGTCGGCGTTTTCACGTCAGCCATTTTGATTTTTTTCTAGGTTATGGGGAAGGGAGCTAACCATATTGATAACAAGGGACTATCCAAGTTTATTACTGATGGGGAGGGGTTAACCAAGATGATCATAGTGTCCTACCTGAGTTGATCACTGGAGCTGTCCAAGCTGATCTTGGCTGACTACCTAAGTTAATCACGGTAGGCAACAACAGTTGATCACGGGGATTGCAAAGAATAATCACGGGTGGTTTTAACTTCATAGCTTATTTTAATTTTGCTTAATTGGGAGAAACTATCCCAAAAAATCTTATATTTTCGAAAAAACACAACTATACCGAATATTTGTGAGGAAACTATAGTATGCACTACAAAAATGTATCTGACAATTTTCGTATTGAATTTAATTGTTAATTTTATATATCATTAGATGCTATCCAAACTAAACGTTACAGCTTCAGTAAAAAAACAAAAAAATCACATGTTTTCGACAAAACTCAACTTTACCGAATTTTTGTGAGGATACTTTAGTTTTTACCAGAAAAATGTAAATTAAATTTTTTGTACATAATTTAATTTTAAATCTGAAAATTTCGTTAGATTCTATCTGAATTAAATATTACAGCATCAGTATAATATAGAATTTGTATACGTGAGTGAGTGAGTGAGTTACACATGCGGCTTTATAGATATTAGAGACTCGCTTCGCCCCCAAATCCCCTTTCAATGTAAGAATCAAGGCTACCCAAGATGATCACAGTGTTCAATCCAAGCTGATTTCTGCCCAAACTGATCACGAATGCTATCAAATTTTTACACGATTAGTACTTAAGCCGATAACAGAGCTACCCAAGTTGATCAAGACTGCCACCAAAGTTAATAATCTTGGGAAGACCCAAGCCTCTCATGAAATGAAACAAAATAAAATGAAAAAAGTCATTATTTTATAAGACGAGGTTGGACTAGACAGTCCTCTCTTCTACCTAACATTACGTAGATCACTGTTCTGGGTGCTTGAAGGGATGCCTGGCTCCATGTTCGGTCCGTGACATATAATGATTGCTACCTAATTTGATCACAGATTCTACCAAAGTTAATCACGATTTACCAAGTAAATCACGGGAAAACCTACATTGAGCACGGTGGCTACCCAAGTTGATGATAGGTTGTAACCTAAGTTGAACACGAGGACTATCTACATTGATGACGGTGGGGCTACCCAAATTAATTACGGGTTAGGTTTATTATGAAAAGTTACACATCAAATTTTATAGCAGTTTTCGTAATAAACGTAGACAGTGTGTAAGTTTTAAGTTCTTATAATATATTAAAAAAACAATAAAATACGACAAAATTAACAAAAAATATAATTGTTTAACGAAAATATGAATTTAACAATTTTTCGTAGTATTATAAAAATACCAAAAAAATTGATCATTAACAAAGTTATAGGAGCTTTTATTACAGATCTGCAATATGCTGTCAGATTTGATCTATTCCCAATGGTTAAGCCATAATCAAACCATAAGTAAAAATCTGCAAACAGGTAAAAAATCCCATCCACAATTTTGATTTTTTGTGGGGGTTAAAAACTAATTTTTTTTAGTTTTCGGAATTTTACCACGGCTACTCAGTAAAACCCACAAGTGTGCCAAATTTCAAGTGTCTAGTTTATCTGGAAGTGGGTTAGAATTTGTTTACGTCATGCTACCCAAGATACTTGATTTTGAGGTCTACCTAAGTTGATCACGGGGCGCTAGTCGAGTTGACCATGGGGGCTACGCAAGATGATAAAGGTGATTACTCCCAAGTTAATCACAGGGGGCCTCCAACATGATCACCGGGGAGAGGGGTCTACCCAAGATGATCATAAGTAGTTGGCTGGTTAGCAGAGTGGTAAACGTAAATAGTGTGCAAGGTTTTTAAATTTCCAACTTGTTTTAATCATGTTTAAATGGGAGGATATATTCAAAAAATCACATTTTTTACAAAAAGCTCAACTTAACCAACAGGAAACTGTTGCATATACAGCATATACGTATATAAACATTCTTGTAGTTATTGTGAATTAAACAACGTCATTTGATGTCTTCTAAAGAAATATTGCAACTACAGAAATACAAATAACAACAGTACGCCAAAGACAGCATTTTCATAAAAATGTTTTGAAGGTTTTGTTTGTTTTGAAGGGTAAAATGTCAAATATAAAATAGCTGAATATTCTGTAAGTTTTATACCGTACTTTCCAATTTATTTGATTCATAATTAAATGGGAGGAACTATTCTATAAAATTACGCGTTATTAACAAATCTCAACTTTTCCCAATTTTTGTAAGGAAACGGTAGAATAATTTACAAAAAGTATATTAAAATTGTTGTAAACAATTTAATTGTCAATATAAATATTTCGTTTGATGTTATTTTAACTAAATATTACAGCTTCAATAAAACAAAACCCTCAGCTGTGCAAACAGGTAAGCGCTTTTTCGTCAGCCATTTTGAATTTTGTCTAGGTTATTTCCTTCTCTTTTAAAAGTGGTCATCGTAAAGCCTCTACATAAGAAGGGCAATCAGGAGGTGTGTGACAATTACAGGCCAATATCAATTCTTTCTTCGTTTTCTAAAGTGTTCGAAAAAATGTTTCAATCAGACTTTTATCCTTTTTCAACAAACACAAAGTTCTTTATAAAAATCAGTTCGGGTTTCAAAAACAAAAGAGTACACTTAATACAATTGTGCCATACATAAGGTAGTTTACCTACTTTTACCTTTTACCTACTATTTCTTTTAATTTCTTAAGCAACGTCCATAACGTAAGTCCACGCTATCTACCTGCATTCAGTCCAGGAACCGGTTTACTTCAAAACTTTACCAATAGACGGTGTATATCTGTAAACTAAACCTGTTAATCTATCATGTCGTTTGACTCGTCCCACTTTCTACCAAACCTCCGCCACCATAGCATGGCACCACTCCTTCCCGCTTTAAGTTGTATTACGAGTATTTAAAGTGGAATTGTTTAAGTTGTAGCTCAGAAGTGTGTTTTAGTTTTGTCCCCTTTTTTGTAAACAATTATCGAGAAGTCAAGGTTTAATTTTGTATAAAGTGTGCCTCAGGATTTCAAAAGGGTACACCCAAGAAGACAGCCAATGTAACACATTAAAAGAAAAGGACAAAAGGTCAGTGAACTCCATTTACAAATTATTTTAATAAATACAGTCCATTAAAAACTAAAGCTGAAACTCGATATACCAGAAAAAACGCACAGCAATGTTTTGTTTTATTGATAAAATAGTTTCTGCCATTGATAAGAAAATGTTTGCTTTGGGGCTTTTAGTTGACTTGAAGAAAGCTTGTGATCTTGTTGACATTCTTGAATATTAAACAAACTACAGAATCTGGGGGTCAGAGGTAGTGCTCTAGATTAGTTTTCATCCTATTTGATAGGTCGAACTCAAAGAGTAGAGATGGGGTTTGATGATGGTTATGGCTGCCTAAGAAAACTGTATTCAAATGATTTGCTTATTAAAACAGGAGTCCTCAAGGATCTGTTTTTGGTCCTATTCTTTTTTTATCATTTATAAATGACATTCAAAATTGTGTTAATGAGTCTGATTTTTGTGTCTTTGCTGACGATACTTCCCTTCTAGTAACTGCATCTAATAAGTTGGAACTGGAGATTAAATGTTTCATTGAATCAAATTCCCAGCTCCAGTGGTTCATAAAGAATGGCATGATTGTTAATACAGATAAGACACGACAATTTTTTACAGTACTTTACAATTCGACAGAATCCTGATGATCACATGCAAATTATGTTAGGAGAATCTCTCCTTTCTTGTACAGAATCAATAAGTTTTTTGGGTTTAAATCTTGATAGTAATTTAAAATTTGATATTCACATCATTAAAATAATTTCTTAGCTCTTGTTTGAAATTAGGAAATTATCTCTTTTTACCAATCCTCAGGTACTTTTAACTCTATATTATGGTTCTTTTTTCTCTATATTTACTCTATATTTATGGCGCATCTCATTTACGCCATTCCTATTTGGGGAAATGAAAACTTCAGAACAGGCCATGTCTTTAAACTGCAGAAAAAAGCATTGCGAGCTATATTTGGATTGAAAAGCTATCAGACTTGTAAACATATTTTTAAAGAAAACTGCATCTTAACCTTTCCGTGTATTTTTATATATGATTCATTGATCTTTTTAAAAAAGAATTTGACACTCTTCAACCCCACTCACACTTCCTTATCTTACTCCGTACACTTTCAAATATTAAAATTCCACAACACAAAACTTCTTTTTTTTTTCAAAAAAATGTGACATATAATTGTATTAGACTTTTAAATGCCCTCCCAAGTTGACTTTAGTCAGAGCTACCTCTTAACTGTTTTCGTAGGAAGTTAAAGAATTTTTTAGTTGATAATACCTTCTACAGTGTCTATGAGTTTCTTGACCATAATTATGTATTTTAATTTAAGTGATATGTTGTATTAACTTATACTATTATAGCCAGAACCTACTTAGTTAATTTTGTTGTACATAACTATGTGACATTTTGCTATGCGTGTAAATGTTTTATGGCAATAAAGACTTCTTGAGTCTTGGTTATAAAATTGCCAAATAAAATTGTATATTATTTTTGATAACAGAAAAGTGAAAGTAAATATTATTTAGGGTTTTAAGTTTATAGCTTCTTTTAATCATATTTAAATGGGATGAATTATTTCAAAAAAATCATATGTTTTCGATAAAATTCAAATTTACCGCTTTTTTTGAAGAAACTGTAGTATATTCCATAAAAGTGTATATGGAACTTTTTGTACAATATATTATTGTTAATTAGAACATTTCGTTTGTAGTAGAACATTCGATCTAAAGTAAATATAACAGCGTCAGTAAAATAAAAACTTCAACTATGAAAACAGGTCAGCAGTTTCCCGTCAACCATTTTGAATTTTTCGGGGTTATGAAAAGTGCAAAATCTAATTGTATAGCATTCTTCTTGAGAGGGGTTCGAAAAATTGTACACGGAGAGTTTCTGAGTTGAAACAGCATACTACCCAAGTTGATTATAGGGGGCTACACAAGATGATCAAGGAGGGTACTCAAGCTAATAATAGGTGGCACCCAAAATGATCACGAGTGCTACCCATGTTGATTAAGGGGGGCCTATAACGGGTCACTACCGGTGATTACCCAAGTTGATAACAGGGGTTTCCCAGCTTGATCACGGTGGGCTGCTACCTAAGTTAATAATGAAGTGGAAAGACACAAGCCTCTCATGAAATGAAACAAAATAAAATGAAAAAAAGTCATTATGTTATAAGACGAGGTTTGGACTAGACAGTCCTCTCTACTACCTAACCTTACGTAGTTCACTGTCCTGGGTCCTTGAAGGGATGCCTGGCTCCATGGTCGGTCCGTGACATATAATGATGAATGCTACCTAATTTGATCACGGATTCTACCAAAGTTAATCACGATTTACCAAGTAAATCACAGGAAAACCTACATTGATCATGGCGGCTACCCAAGTTGATGATAGGTTGTAACCTAAGTTGAACACGAGGACTACCTACGTTGATCACGGTGGTGCTACCCAAATTAATTACGGGGGCTACCCAATATGATAATGGTTGGTTACCCAAATTTATCAAATAAGGCTGCCAAAGTTCATCACGGGGGCTACATAAGTTAATTGATCAAGATGAACCACCTTTGTTGATCTCTAGAGGCTACGCAAGTTAATCAAGATGTGGCTGCCTAAGAAAATTAAGGTTGGCTACAACAGTCAATCACGGGGCTACCCCAGATGATTACGTGTGGAGAGTCAATACATTTTGAGAAGGATCAGCTGATAATCACCGGCTGTTCATTTGTCATTGGGCTATTAATTAATGACACTTTCTAAGGAATAGTCGGCCTCAGTTTGTAACAATGACTACATTCACTCATCTACACTCATCACACTCATTCGAAATCCATATTCGCCCATATATTGACGATCGGCGTCTTATTAATAAATAAAATAAAAATAAATTAGTTTCCTAAGTTGAAAACGGCATACTACCGAAGTTGATTATAAGGGGCTACACAAGATGATCAAGGGGGGTACCCGAGTTAATGATGTATGGCACCCAAAATGATCACGAAGGCTAGCCATGTTGATTAAGGGGGACCTAGGTAGATAACGGGTCATTACTGGTGATTACCCAGGTTGATAACAGGGACTTCCCAACTTGATCATGGTGGGCTGCCAAAGTTAATCACGAGGTCTACCTACGTTAATCACGGGGAATATCTAATTTGTCATGGATGGCTACCCAAATTAATACCAGGGGCTTCGCAAGTTGATCACAGGGGGCTTCCCAACTTGATCATAAGGGCTACCAAAGATGATCACAAGGGCTAACTACGTTGATCGGGTACCTATATTAATTACGGGTGGCTACCCAAGTTGATCCCATGGGCCTTCCCAAATTGATCATGGGGGGTTATCCAAGTGTATAATGGTTGGCTGCCCGAGTTGATCACGGTTGGCCATCTAAGTAAATTACGGGAGATACTCAAATTGATCACGGGGGCTAGCCAAATTTATTAAGAACCCACTATAGGTTTGAGTACCAATATCTAAACAAGATGATCACGATTGGCTACCCAAGCTGATTGCTACGCAAACTGATCACAGATGCTATCCAGGTTAATCACCGGGACCTACCCATGCTGAACACGGGAGCTACGCTAGTTTATCACGGGGAGTTGACCAAGATTACCATGAGTGCTGCCCATGATAATCAAGAGTGGTACCAAAGTTGATAATGGGGGGTTATCCAAGTGTATATTGGTTGGCTGCCTGAGTTGATCACGGTTGGCCATCTAAGTTAATTACGGGGGATACTCAAATTGATCACGGGGGGCTAGCCAAATTTATTAAGAACCCACTATAGGTTTGAGTACCAATATCTAAACAAGATGATCACGATTGGCTACCCAAGCTGATTGCTACGCAAACTGATCACAGATGCTATCCAGGTTAATCACCGGGACCTACCCATGCTGAACACGGGAGCTACGCTAGTTTATCACGGGGAGTTGACCAAGATTACCATGAGTGCTGCCCATGATAATCAAGAGTGGTACCAACGTTAATAATGGAAGCTACCAAAGTTAATAATGGGTCGGTTGTAACCCAGCTTATGGATGCTACTCAAATTAATCACGTGGGTTACCCAATTCGATTAAGGGAAAGGGAGCTAACCATCATATTGACCACAAGGGACTACCCAAGTTTATCACGGATGGGGAGGGGTTACCCAAGATGATCATAGTAGTCTACCTGAGTTGATCACTGGAGCTGTCCAGGCTGACTAACTAAGTTAATCACGGCAGGCAACAACAGGTTGATCACGGATTCACGGGGACTACGAAAGATAATCATGTTTTCGAGAAAACTCAACTTTACCGACTTTTTCTGAGGATACTATAGTTTGTACAATAAAAATTTTATTAATATTTTTTGTACATAATTTAATTTTGAATCTGAATATTTCGTTAGATTCTATCTAAATTAAATATTACAGCGTCAGTATAACAACAACCTTAACTATGCAAAAAAAGTCAGCAGTTTCCCGTCAGCCATTTTGAATTTTTTCAAGGTTATGAAAAGTGAAAAATCAAATTTCAAAGCTTTTGTTAACAAAGTAGTAAATCTAAACAGTGTGTACGGTTTTAATTACTTAAATTATCGTAGTAATGTAATTAAATACGAAAAAATAAAATTTTTTGAACAAAAAGTGAAATTTAGTGATACGCAAAAGCGTACCTAGTTAATATCAAAAATACAAAAATATTATTTAATAACAAAATTGTAGGAAATTTAATTAGAAATCTGTAGTATCAGCATACTACAGAAATCTGACAGCTCAGATTTGCTCTACAACCAACGGTTTGCTCACAATGAAGCAGCAAGTAAAACTGCACACAATTCAAAATTCCCGTCTGCCATTTTGTTTTTTTGGGGGGTTAAAAATTAAAAATTTTTAGTTTTCGGAATTTTCCCGTTGGTTGCTCAGTAAAAGCTACAAGTGTGCCAAATTTCAAGTTTCTAGCTCACCTGAAATGGGTTATAATTTGTATACGTGAGTCACACATGCTTCTTTATAGATATTGGGGTATTTATGCAGATTCTTTCCATCAAATAAATTTGGAACATTTTGCTTGAAATGGGTCTAGAATTGGCTGTTTTTATTTTGATGTGTTTTTTTTGCGCTGAATACAAATTTGGAAACTATTTTGGTCTATTACAAATATTTATCGAGATATAACGGAAAAACTACTATCGCGATTAGGGGCCATTACGATCATTATACCCAACAACTATAATCACAAAAACAGAATTCACCTATATTCCCACCGCAGTGACGGCCGGCAGGCCGTCACGGAGGCCAAACACTCGAATTTAACGCAAATCATGGATTTTTATCGGTAAAATAGACAATTAGGATAAGTTAGGTTATGTTTGGTTGTCAGTAATAAATGCGTTTTTGAGCTGAAAAAATAATTTTACTACAAAACCAATTATATATTTGTGTTCAGCATAAATAACACGAGAAATGAAAAAAAAGTTGTCGAAAAATAACGATTTATAAAAAAGTTGGTTTTTTCACTAATAGATAAAAAACTAGTTTTCGATTTTTCGGTAAAAACGAGTTTTCCGCGGATGATGGATATCTATTATGTGGAAGGCTTGAGGATCAAACTCCTCAAGAGATATAAACTCATATTTCACCACTTTTTCAACGTGAACTCGTTTTTCAGAGGTGGCAAGAAAGTGCATAATTACCGATATTAGATTATATTCTTGGTTAAAACGGAACATTTAAGGGGGTAGGTGCGCCCTATCTTCCGTAATGTTAACATATGTACCTTTTTCTCAGAAAGTAGAAAAGATATTTCATTTCTGTTTTTTTTACCTGATACATTGACCTTTGTTACATAAACTACGGGTGTAAAATCTAACTTTGGAATAATTATAAATTTTTCACAAAATTTAAAAAAACCTTTAAAATTTTTTCAAATTCTTTTTATTTATAATTTTTTTTAAATTTTATTTTTTGTTAATTTTGACTATTTTTTTATTCTGCTTGTGTAACTAAGTTACATATATAACCACAAAAAGTTTCATCTTGTTACCATTAGTAGTTTTTGAGAAAAAGGAACATATGTGTCAAAAAACACAACTTTCGGAAAATCGCAATAAACCAAAATAAATACAGTTTTACTAATAAAAACAACACAAAAACTTACATTAATAAAACCCTGGTGCATATGATGGTTCCTTCTCTTCATCTTCTTCAAATTTATTACTACAATTACTATATGCACTAGTATTACTATCAGAGGTGCCCATCCCCCCCAAGGTCAAGAGCGCGAATCCCCCCCATTTAGGCCTGTCATACCGGGGAGTCCGGGGGTCCACCCCCGGAAAATTTTTAAATTTTAGATGCAAAAAAACGTGTTTTAGACTGTATTTTGAGCGTTAGTGTGGGAGCGTCCTGCCTGCACTCCGGACCTTGCAAGGCGAAAATTCGGACAAAACCCTTTGTTAAAATGACTCCTTTCCTCAAGATTTTGTTGAAAAATAGCTGTTTGGCTTGTAGAAATTTATGAAAAATTACTATTTTTATCTTCCCAATTTTTCTAAATTTAGGGGGGGGGGACTCAAGCACCTTGAGCTCCCCCTTATACACGCCACTGACTTAGCCACCTCTCCCCTTCCAAGATAAATTCAGGAAACATATGACACTATTTTAAACAGAATAGTCTATAATTAAGAGGATAAACATATATTTTCCAATACGAAATCATCTACCAATAATGAATGAAGTTACAAAATTAATTACAACTCTTACAAGCAAAAAAGATAAACTTTCTACAATGTTGTAGTCTACAACAGTCTACAATGTTGTAGATGAATTTAGTTGGATCTTTTGTACATCAGTAGTTTTCTGCGTTGCGTGGTTGTCTTGGCAAATGCTTCAATTATTTCATTGTTGTCTATGTTTTCGAGAATATCGCCATCACATGATAAAACGAGAAGGTTTGACAACCATGAGTCCCCCATACTACTCCTAAGGCGGGTTTTTATAATTCTTAGTCTACTCATCGTTCGTTCGGCAGAACAACTAGTTACTGCAAGTGATAGCAATATTCTGTACATCACGGTTAAATTTGGTAAGGACGACAGATGTATCACACACCTGTATGTCTTAACAAAGCCCCTCAAGATCCATCGATCTAGCATCCTTTTATCATCATCACCTTCTTCTCTTTCTTCATCTTCACTGTTGACTTCTTCGGGAACAGGTTCTTTACATATATCTGACACATCTATATTATCTTGAGTTACCTTGTATATTGACGAAAATGTCTCTAGCTCTGAAGCTACAAGGACTTCATCTAGCTCGTAATACTCGCAAAGATTTTTTATCGATTCGGCAAGGAATTGTGCACCTCCTTCAACCTCTTTGGAAATTTTCAGGACTCCTCCATGAGAAAAATAGGACATCTGTCCCAGTAACTGTGTTGACAGCTCAGGAAAACGGTCGTTGACTTGTCCAATTAACGAATCTAGCACTGTAAAATATGTCTCTACTTTCATTCGCTTTGCTGGTTCTTCTTGAGGGCTTTCATCGAGTGACAGTTCGTCCATGAATCGTTTTCTTTTACGGTTTCTTGGCATGGGTAAATCTGAAATGTTATGATTTGATAAAAATGTGTCAACTGAGCCTCGCACAATCTCCCATTCCTCTTCACTTCTTAGCTTCTGTAGCTTAGCTTTTGCGTCATTCATGACTGCTGGGACAACTCCATAGTCAATCGATTTGGCTTGCAGACACGTCGTGATTGGGGACAGTATTTTAAAAATAGCTGTTGCTATGTGCATTGCACAGATGTTTGAATAATCTGTCATGCCTTTTACAAGTCCTTTGGCCAACGCCTTTGTTTCTGTGTTGGACTTCTTGTCTTCAATAATATCTTCAAGGGTCTTCTTGATTGCTGTGAAGCAAGAAAACACTGTTTTTAGTGCTTCAGATCTGCTTGACCATCGGGTGGTTTGAACTCGTTTCAGGCTCTTCTTTTTATTTTTCGAACAACCTTTGGCCAAGTTTTCAAGAAACATATGATGTCGTCGATGTCCTGACATGAAGATATACATTTCCTGAAGAAGAGAAAACATATTTCTCATGTGTGGACTAATATCAATTGACTTTTCTACAACTAAAGCCAGTCTGTGAGAGCAACACCACACGTAGAGAGCTTTTGGACATTCTTTCAGCACCAGTGATTTCAAGCCAGTATACCGGCCTCTCATGTTGCCGGCCCCATCCATACTTTGACCAAGCATGCCACTTAGGTCGATCCCCAAGGTTGTCAAGGTTTTAAGTAGCTCTTTAGCAAGATTTTCCCCGGTAGTATCACCACATGTGAACACTTTAACTAACCGCTCCTGTGGGTTTACTTCATTTTTTTGATTTCCACTTATATCCAAGTGTTCCACATAGCGTACAAAAACTGCAGTACATTCTTTTTTGCTGATGTCCTGTGTGGAATCCAGAATAACAGAATAAGTATTGCTATACTTAATATCACTAACTATTCTCTCTACCACCAGGTCATTCATCACATTTATCAAATCATAAATATTTCGGTAGCTCAGAAAGTTGGAACCTAATTTCCCATGTTCACTTTTGCTTTTTTCAATTTTATCGTAATAAACTCTCACATCAGGATTATATTTTGCGAGCAGTTTAAACAGTTTGATCAGCTTCCCTTTAGAAAAATCTTTCTTTCGAAATGCTAACATTTCTTCTGCCAAGTAACGACAGCAGTCTCTTATTGCTGACAATACTTCTCTGTTGTGATGTACACGATCGTCATGTACTTGAACAAGGGAATGGTTGATTTTTTTTTTTTTTTTTTTTTGGGAAATCCACTGGATGCGTGCAATTTGAGAGGAAATGTGGGCTTTTGACTTCTCATGTTGCTCAATGTGTTGTTGTCCATGACGGTTGATCCAGACCTTACAGCCAGTTGTTGCCCATGAGGTCCTATTGCTTGGTAAAGCAAATAATGTGCAGTGCAAACAAAATACAGAGTCATTCTTAGTGCTATAAACTAGCCAGTCTCTTGATTTGGTAGAGCCGTTTGATAATGTAATAAGCTTCCAAGCAGGGTTAAATTTTCTACCACTGGTTGAAGGGAACACCATAGATGACAGTGGCTGATTTTCTAACTTTAGGCACAAATTTATTTCTTCTGAACTTAACTTGATGTTGGAAAAACCAGCAGGGTCTTCAAAATTCTGAACTCCCAACACAGCTTCCTCCGATTGCGTAATATCTGAGTGCATAGTCTCACGATGATCCTCAGTTTGCATCACATCCAAATCTTCATCCGACGATACTTCTAAATTTTTCAAAGCTGGTGAGATTTCAGAAGCAGAACGGCTGGTAAGGAGTCTTGAATTATTTTCTTTGAGGTCCACATCAATCTCATCAAAATCATTTTCCGTAGTGGTTGTGGCTGGAAGATCCATTGATATGGAAGTCAATGTTGACGTGACGTCCGTGATCTCTTCATTTCGATCCAAACTGAAAAAAATAATTAGGTTTCAAACTCCTATTCACCGAGAAAAATATGTATTTGAACCAAACCAAAATTTGTTGAAACAAATAAATAATCTATTCAAAATAGCGCAAAAAAAGTATTTGGTTGAATTTATTCAAAATATTGATTTGTTTGTATGTTTGATTTAAAAAAAATTGTTAAAAAATGTAATATATTTTTATTTAAAAGAACTCAAATATATACTTGGTTTAAACAAAAATTTTATTTGACTGTCATTTTATTTTACCCTAACCACAAAATTTTTAAATCTAAATATAATTTGTTTTACAATAAATAAACCTATTTATTATACTCGCCCACTTTATTTTAGTATTGATTTTCTTAGTATAATAAAGGTATACAGCGTACCTACATAATCAGTAAACTCATTCACAAATAAAAATACCAAAACTATAAAGAACATTTTTTTAACTCTAACTCACAGGCCTACAGTAGGCCTATGCATACATTTTGCGCCTAATTTCTTCAAAGTCCTGGGATTAATAAATACCTACCATAATTATACTGATGCATAATTTAAATATAAATGTATATTGTTTAGGCTATTAATAGTAGGTCATTATTTCTTAAACTTTGTTATTTCCAGAAAATGTAAGGTAAGTTTTCGTAGCGTGACACAAATAAGACACTAACTTATCAGCCTCTGGTAATATTACTAAAGATTTTACTTTGAGGTGGAACCAGATAAATTACTTAGCTACCTTTTATCCAATGATTCGATGTCTTGATCCATTGAACTTGGTGTTGGAGGGTTGGGATGGATATACTTCACCCACGAGCCGTCTTGGGTTTTCACTTCTACTATTTTAAAGTTGATTGGAATGTTGTGATTAAATTTATACAAATGTTTCTTCTTACAATGGTCCAACCACTTGTCCTGTCTATGAACCGTGTTGCACAATATTTCCAAACACTTATATTTATAAAGTTGTTTCAGTTTCTTCAGCATTGCTTTTTCACTGCTAGACAAATAGAGCACTGACAGTGACAGCAGGTTGGTATTGCCCCCCTCCCGCACTCATGGCTAGCAGGCTGCCATCTATGATAATCGCAGAGCAAAATATCCACCACTTCCACCCACTCACGGCTCACTCACTCAAAGTACTGTTGCGTCGTTACGGAACTTGCCTATTAATGTTAATAATGAATAGCCAAAATTCAGTTGTGGTTATTATTAGTGTATGAATATAACCAAAAACATTTTAGGGCTAGTTTTAAAAATAGTTATAAAATTTCAATATGTTTAATAAAATCCCCCCCAAAAATCCCAGAAGCGCAAGTGCGCTGCTGTCCCCCCTCCGGGCACCTCTGATTACTATATAAATATGATATTAGAGTAATAATTGAATACACAACATGTGGCACTCAGAGAGATGATTTCAATAGGAGATCGAGTAGGACACTTTTAGAAAACTAATATTGAAGCACATTTAGAAAATAATAAATAATTAGTGTTATATACCGTTGGAAAGAGGACATTTTAAGCTATAAAATGGTGAAAAAAACATTTTTCGATAAAAATAAAAATTTTCCATGCACCTACCCCCTTAAGGTATTTACTACTCTTTGTTTTGTCTGAGGGTAATTTTCTCTTAAAAAGGGTAATTTTAGTAGGAGCTGAGGGTAATTGGCTCATAGTAGTCGAACAACTCTGCACCTGACTTTCGTAACCATAACAGAAACACCGTGGCTACAATATACGATAATTTCACAAGAAATACGATAATTTTGAGCTGCTTGTACGATATCTATTATGTGGAAGGCTGGCAACACTGGGTGAGACGCTTATGGTTGAGGTGTAGCTAAAATAACCAACGAAATACTGCTAGTTAGTTATTACATAATCGAAAATAATTCTATTGTTTTAATTTGTTAGGACAGATATTGATTTTCGAGTAAGTACTTTTGAGAATTGCTGTTCATATAGAACCACTTATTATTAGGTAGCCTTCTAATAAAATCGTTTTATAGGCCTATATTATATTTTGAACCTAACATTATACAGTTAGTGAGTTTGATGTATAATTTTGTTGCCTACCATATAAAGATGATGTTTTTACATTTGATGTTAACTATTTTATTTAAATTTTATATTATAACTATCTGTTGCTTAATTACATATTTTGTTAAATAGGATTTAACACTTGCCTGATGATATGTGACAATTGCCTGAAATAGAGTGTGTAATTGCCCAATTTCTCATCCAAACTTTAGGGAATTGGGGAAATGTCACATGGCATTGTAGTGACCAATCACAGACAGCTATAACTTAGGCGGAAATCTATTTGACACTGATTATTAAACTTAACCTCAAATTAAAAAAAACATGAATACTAGCACAACACAATTTATTAAATGAATATTCATTCAATCTCGAAATATTACTGGTTTGAGATGAGATATACTGTTGGATAGGGCAGATCCAATACAATAAGTTTGCATACTTCATTTAAAATATTGATAACTTGTTTAACCCTTTTAAGGCCAATGGCCGTAATAGATCCCTGTCATTTTATCTCCCTTCACGGCTGGTAGCTGAATAGATCCCTCGGCCGTAATAGGCCCCTGTCAGCTGTTTTTTTAATTTGCTGGCCTGCTATAAAGGCTGTGAAACTACAAATCCATGTAGCTGAATGTAGTGGCTACATGAAACACAAAAAAATTGACTCGCATATTTTATTTAAATATCTTAAGAATTTTTGACAGTGAGTCAACAGCTGAGTGGCTCGGTTGTTGTTGCGTTCTGACATTTGTTGTCATCTGCGTCCTTGTGTAGTGAATTTGTTTTAGAGTGGTTTTTAACACTTTAAAAAAAAATCAATACACCATTTATTAGAAATTAATAAACAGTAGCAGACGACGTATTTTCAAGCATTATTTACAATAGGAACATCATTAGCACCACGTTACTCCTTGGTGCATGATGGAACTAACATCAGCTGCTTTTTCAGTCAGTAATTGGGGGGGGGGGGGCGAGGAGGAACAGAGCTGTCTGTAAGGTTTCGTGTCAATTTGGAAATAACAGTAACTCTAGTAGTGGGAGTATACCACTTATTTCTGTGATCTGTGGAGTATACACATGCTAACGGGGATCCACTTTACGATATAACCTCACTCCTAAAATTTGAATTTGGCAGAGTGAATCAATACTCAACCTCTAATCCTCTAGTTTAGTACTGAGCGTTTAGGCGCCCCCTTTTTCCTGGCACCCTACACGGCCTCATACTTTGTTACAACTTAAACTGGTCCTGCTTTACACCAGCTGTAGTTCGTAGAGCTTTCTTTGAATGGTTAAAATTTCTTTAGAATGAGGAGTAGGCCTACTGCCCTATACAATGATTGCATAGGAAGAATAAGCCAGGAGAAGACCAAAGTAAGCCTGACTGGATGTTATCCTTATCCAGTTCCCTACATAAATGTTTCAGGGCAAAGACAGTCTTGCTCAAGGCTTTTCTAAGGCCAGTCATGGTGGTAGCAGCCATTAAAGATTGGTCAAGGGTTATTCCCAGAAATTTGGGATTTACAGAAGAAATGTTAGGCCTAACAACATTTCTGAGCCCAAGCAGTTCTGTATTTGTATTTTCTTTGTTTAAAAAATTAATTTATTGGCAGTCAACCAATTTAAAATATTTTTTAAAATTATATTTTGCTAAGTCGAGAGCAACATATCACAGGCATAGTAAAACAAAAACCTCAAATGTTCATGCTGGTCAGCATTTTCATGACCACAATTTTGACATTTTTATGGGCTATGTGAGGTAAAAATTGAAATTTTATTTTTCTTAACATAGTGGTTAAGGTAAATATTGTGGACTTTAAAGTCTCCAAATTATTTTTACCGTGCTTAAAAGGGAGGAATTAATCCAAAAAAGTTAATAAAACTCAATTTTACTAACTCTTGTGAGGAAACTGTGTAGTACCTAAAGTAAAAAAAGAAAAAAATTAAATAACCAACCATTCTTATATAAAACTTCATTGTATATTTAAAAACATCATTTGATCAAGAATCAAGAACTTTATTGCCAGAGATCATAGTCACATGAATTAGGCATAGTAAATTTTTATGTTAAAACAGAGAGTTACATGCATAAATATGTTATATTAAGTTAGTAAAAAGGTGTTAAGTACAAACTACAAGTAAATAATTAAAAATATAAATAACATACCAAAATATGTAGTCATGAACAATTTGGTCTTTCACTAGCCTAATAATTACTTAAATTCTATATTCACAGGGGTTTCCAAATATTCCCTAATGCTATAGAAAGGGTTATTGATTAGCCAATTGAAAATAGAAATTCTAAAACTACAAAAATCAGCTGTACGAGCAGACTCGGACAGCTTGTTGAAAAATTGTATACTGTAAATTTTGAAACACTTACCAAATTTTGCCAATATGTGCTGAGGTATGTCCAGGAGTGTGTTTTGTCTCGTTAGATGTCCATGTATGTTGTTCCTAGTTAGAAAATCATGTAGGTTATTTTTTGTATAAAGCAACACAGTAAGTTTGTAAAGGTTAGTGATTGTAAGTATTCTTTGTTGAATGAAAAGTGGTTTGCAGTGATCCCTAGGACTTTACCTGCCAGAATTCTAACAACTTTTTTCTGCAATAAAAGAATGCTGTCTACATCAGAAGAATGGCCCCAGAGAATTAATCCATATTGCAAGTGGGACTGGAAAATACCAAAGTAAGCTGTACACAAAAAATTAGGATCAGTCAAGGGTTTAAGCTTCCAAAACAGATAGACAACTCTGGACAGTTTCTTACAAATCTCCGTAATGTGGACATTCCAATTTAGTTTTGAATCCAAATGAAGACCAAGCAGTTTCACCGATTTATTATGACAATCATTATTTAAAGTAATAAATAAATTTTGAGTTTTTTCTTTGTTGCAAACCAATATATTTGACTTAAACCAATTAAGAACAGAATCTTGAGCAGTATCCATAACACTCTTCAATCGGACCAAGTCTTTATCTGAGCTAAATATTGTTGTATCATCTGCATACAAGACCGAACGCACTGGGATATTATATAGCAAGTCATTAACTGCAATGACAAACAGGAAAGGACCAAGGACAGAACCCTGTGGTACCCCTGTTTTGACTTGTCTAAGTGAAGAACACTCACCTTTAATGTTAACAAATTGTTGTCTATTAGTTAGCTATGACTTAAAAACGTCCAACTGTTTACCTATGATACCATAAAACTCAAGTTTGCTAATCAAAATATCAAATGGTATACAATCAAACGCCTTCGATAGATCAAACACGAACACTGAGACAGACTCCCCTCTCTCAAAAGACATCAATGCACCCTTCACAACCCGTTGCACAGCTTGAGTAGTGGATCTATTCCTCCTGAATCCAAACTGACAATCAGTTAGTAAATTGTGGGATTCAAAAAATGCATTAACCTGACTAAGAATTAAAGATTCAAATATTTTTATTTATTCATAAGACGCTGATCATCAAGATATGGGCGAATATGGATTTCGAATGAGTGTATATGAGCGAATGTAGTAATTGTTACAAACTAAGGCCGACTATTCCTTAGAAAGTGTCATTAATTAATAGCCCAATGACAAATAAACAGCCGGTGGTTATCAGCTGATCCTTCTCAAAATGTATTGACTCTGATTGGGATCGAACTGAGAACCTTTAGCTTATGAAGCTGGGATTGAACCAACTTCGCTACCGACCAATTAATAGGAACAATTGAAACTGGACGATAATTATGTGGCAAGTTCTTATCACCTTTTTTGAAAATAGGAATGACTTTAGAAACTTTTAAATACTTAGGAAAATAACCTTTGTCTAAACATTCGTTGAATATATAGGTTAGAGGTTCACAAATCCTGTGAATAACCTTTTTAATAATATTATTTGAGAGCCATAAATAATCCATGGATCTTGAATTTGACAACTTAGAAACCACCTGAGTAACATCCTTTGGTAAGATTTTAGACCATTAAAAGTTGCCTGTTTTCTGTAAATCTGGATTCATGAGGTTAATTGCAGTACTATTTTCATCGGAATTATGATCAAATTGATTCACCAATTCATGTACAGAGTTCAAAAAGTATTAATTAAGATCTTCTGGGTCAAGTTTTAATTCATTTAACTGAAAACCAGTTTGTTCATGCTTAATAATGTCCCAAGCAGCTTTGCACTGATTAACTGAGTTGATGATGTAGTGTTCGTAAGTCTTTTTTTGCCTTCTTAAGATTGTCTCTGTACATTTTTTTAAAGCCAATATACACTCTATATGCAACCTGAGTATGTTCTGACTGAACCCTTTTTAGATTTTTATAAACATAATAGGCCATCATTGTATTTTTATCTTGCCTTAAACTGTCACTATACCAATTTACACTTAGTTTTTTCCTTAATATATTAGATTCAGCTTTGTTTGACTCAGCAATAACAGGTGAGCAAAAATGCCATAGGTCAACAATTTTCTTAAAGAACTCCTGACATAAGGTCTCTAGACTGATATGGCCAAACTCATACTCAGAAAAGACATCTCAAACTTGCTCAGCCAAAATATCAGAAAAGTTCAAAATTATTGCTTCGGTTTGTTTCCGAAAATAAATTTTATGTGTGACTCGTTTATTTACAAAATTTGCATTTATAGGCAAGACTTTTAATTTGAGAAATATTGGCTCATGATCCGTAATAGAACCGTAATGCTCTGTTTACTTAATACAGCTACATTCAAAGTCTAATTCTGAGCTGAATTCCGCTATATTCACTTTCTCAAATTTAATGGAATCTCTTACAAATATGGCAGTACCACCATTTTTATGTAAAATTCTACACATTGCATCTCCCACTAGAAAACCTTTAGGACAATAGATATCCTTTTCATATGTAGTTAACCAATGCTCACTAACACATAATATATCCAATATTAAACTATGAGACATATATTCTAATTCAATAATCTTATTTCTAATACATTGAACATTTACTTGAAGAAAATTTAAGTTGGAATGATGGAAATTACTATTTGATTTAAAAGAATTGCTGTTACTTACTTGATGGCATTTGTTATCAAAGGAACTTACTAAAGATGTTAAACCCCTGGAATAATATTCTCTATTCAAATTAAAATTTAGCCCAGTCTGGTCATCAATAGATGTTAAGTTAATACTATATAGAGGCACATCAGGAGACTGCTGGGTTAGGCCCAGATTCAGACTTTCTTACTCTAAAAAAGATCCATTTAGTGGTGCAGGCAAGGATAATATAGAATCTGAAAAATGACTTGATATGCACTCAAAAATCTTTTCACTAACATACCTTTTACCCAGTCGATTTAGGTATAGGCCATGGGTAGTGTGATATTGTTTCCCTATATTACCTATATCAATAAAACTACAATTTGGATACAAGTTGCACACCTTTTGAATGTCACTATTAGTTTTCTTTATCAAGTTATTGACACAAGACCATTCTGCCAAATCGAACCGATGAGGAATCGAGAACACAATGACATTGGTGCAACTAAACGCTGCAATTCTCCTCTTGAGAGTCATTAAGATGTCCTTCGCTTCATTCTTGCTGACATCATTAGAACCACCTTGTAATACCAAGAAATTATCTTTACCAAGACATTCAGTCTTCTGGCATTACGTTACAAAATTTAGCCCCAGGTTTCACCACAGACATAGTGTTAATGTCAAATCTATTAATTAATTCTTTGGATACATTTCTTCCCTGGCTATCCGCAAAGAAATGGACCTTTATTTTGCCTTGAACCTTTAATTTTTTTCCATTGCGACAGGTTGATGATGGTACTTGTTTATTATGTTCTTTTTGCGTAGATTTGTAAGCCAATTTAGTCCCCTCAAACGCTTCATAGTCCACGCCGAGGCATGCAAAACGATTTTACGTTACTAACAGAGGGAAGTCTCTAATGCCACACGAACGCACTGGCAAACTGCGGTTTAGACCAGTACGAGGTTGAGTACAAGAGAGCCCAGTTGACGAATTCAAATTACCTGAAGTTTTATTACCAAGCTTTACAATAAATTCTTCTTTTAATAGACACATCTCAGATAGATTTGTATTCCGCCTTCTCTCCTCCTCTAACTGTCTTTGTAAGTCTTGTAGGTCACCTTGGAGAGCTATTATAATCTCATTCAGGTTCTCAACTTCACCTTTTAACATCGTGTTTGATCTAATTAAAGAGCACTTATCAAAGGCCCATTCCTCATCAGATGCTGAGAGCCTATCATATTCTCTCTCTCCTATTCCTACACACTGTATGTGGTACCAAAATTCACATTCTAGCTGACACTGTATAGCATCACAGTCATCCTTCACAGCCTTGAAGCATACGCCACATTTGGAAGTTTTTGATCTGTTTGCCATATTCTGTTCTGTTTGCCACACTGTATAGCCTAGCTTGTGGTAAAAAAATATATTATTTAGTGCTTGCTAAAAGATAAGTTGTATCGTTCATGAAAATAATTGTTGGAAACAAAAGCTTAGGGACTGGTGACAAACAGTTGCTGGAATACCAATTCACATAATGATCACAACGATATGTTCTAATTTCTAAACAAATATTGCAACTACATCGCCTCAACAAAAACCTGCAAATCAGAACCTCAACTAACTGTACACGCAAGTCAACACTTTCATATTGATATTTTGAAATGTTTATAGGCGGTAGGTTATATGAGTTGAAATATCAAATTTAAAAGCTGTTTTGTTATAAATAAAAGGGTGATTAAGGTGAATAGTGTGTTATGTTTAAAGTTGTCAGCTTCTTTTAATCATGCTTAAACAGGAAGAAATATTCAGAAAAATCATATGTTTTTGACAAAACTCAACTGTGCCAACCTTTGGACAGGAAACTAAAGTATGTACTGCACAAATATACAGGATGTTTGAACTAGTGTAACTACATACAAAACCCCAATAAAATGGTGCAATTTTTATGTTCCTGATATAATCCATTACACTCTAGTCCACTTTCAAGTTGTTAAATGTATAAAACTGATTTACCTGTGAATTAAACAAAAATATTTACTTTTAGAATGAACACACTTCCTTCATTAATTAGAGACTTGATTATCTATTTTCTAATCTCTTGACCAGTTTCTACTATCTTTTCCCTCATCTTTTGGACATTGATTGCCCCAATAGTAGAAAACATTCCTGTGTATACACGATTGTTACCCTTCTTTGTCTATTTTATATGCCAGTGAAGTGATAGTGACCATGTCGTTCACTACACAGGAGTACAAAGAAATGCATTCCCTTTACGATTTATGTAATGACAATTCACTGGCAGCAAGAAGAAATTATCAATTACAATACCTAGATTGACGGATCCTGAGTTCATAAGTTTTCACAAGATTGCACCAGCGGCTTATGGAAACTGGTAGTGTACAAAATTCACCTCAAGATTGTAGTGAATATCTTACATGATGTAGGTGTAGAGTGAGTTGTTCTTAACATGGTTGAAAATGAGCTAGGAATCAGCACTAGAGAAATAGGAGTTTCTAATTAGAGATTCTTCCTCTTATTAATTACTTGAAAAAGTAAATATTTTTGTTAAATTCACAAGTAAATCAGTTTTTTACATTCAACAACTTGAACAGTGGACTAGAGTGTACTCAGACAATTTAAGCAGGCAGTGTTTTTTCATCCTTAACATGTTTTATTGCTCACTAACCTAAAGCATTTTATACGTTGTATTGTATTGTTGGACACCTTATTAGTCAGGTAAGTTTTTGATGTTATTTGACAATCTGTAGGTTATACAGTAACCGAGTTAAGGAACGGTTTTTATTACTAGTTTTTGTACGAAAGTCAATTAGTTTAACTTTAACTAAGATTTATCAGAGTTTATTTTAAATTTAGCAAATTCTAAGTTAATTATTATTATTAGAAATTTTATGTAGGTTCTGAAAATGGTATCACATTAAGCGAAATATTGAGCTTTCTATGAGTAAATGCACAATGAATCAATTAAACACAGATTTTTCATAAAACACCAGGAACATAAAAATTACACCATTTTATTGGGGGTTTGTATGTAGTTACACTAGTTCAAAACTTTCACACTAAGAGCCAAACACCCTGTATATTATACTTTTTGTAGACAATTTAATTGTTATTTTGAATATATCATTTGATATTATCTAAACTAAATATGGCACCCTCAGTATAACAAAAACCTTAACTGTGCAAACAGTTAACATTTTCACATCAGCCATTTTGAATTTTTTATATGTTATAAAAAATGTTTTATTTTTACTTTATCTCACGACAATTGAAAACGAAAATAAATGTTTCTTAAGAAAAAAGGCTGTTTTATTTTTGTTATCAAGACATATATTATGATCTTTAATTTGAACAGTGCCAATAATTTTTTGAATGTTAAACCATGCTGATTTGTTTTAATGATTGAATAACTTGCTCATTATAAGGGCTTTTATATGGTATTTTTCTCTCCAATTGATATGATTAGTTGACAACAACTCATTTTTAGGTTTACGAAATGACAAAGTTGTCAGTAAAGTGACATGTCGCACAACAACCAATTAACAAATACTTTTGAATATTGCAATAATTGATACGTTGAGTCAATGGTGTGATGTATCTAACTAAATTAGTATTCTTTAAAATCAATACTCGACATCTAAATATGTAATGTTGATGTAATATCATACGATGCATGGTCTGATGACAATAAAGGCCACGGATGGGTGGAATCCATTACACCATTTCATCCACCTTACTAGGTGTGTGTGTATATAACCTTAACAGTACCTGTCAGTCCATCCCTTGACACTCAAGTCTCTTGACCGGTCCATGTGTATACTGTCCATTTGATGTAAAAATATATCAATCATTTATAAATTACCCTCACATGACATCCTCTCAACAATAATAAATAAAGTAACCCCAAAGTATTGAGACATTTTAACTGTCTATATTGACAGTTAAAATTGTAGGGTTTGAATATATAAACTATCAAATAGTCATTTTTTACCTTCATTATCTAAAACAGAAGTAAACATCACTCGCATGAAACGCTATAATGTGAAAATGCCATATGTCACTGGTTATTTTCTTTTTCTATTATATATAATGTAAGGCTTTACAGGCCAGCTACCAAACTGATAAAAGATTAAAGATTAGAATAATAAACAATATCTAAATAAAATCTACAGTACAAACAAGTACTTGTGTCTAAGTGTTTAAATATTAATCTCTCATCACAGTGCTAAATCCAGATTTCGTCTGTGAGGGGGAGGTTTTATTGGTTGGGTATTATAACCTTTAAATTATATCCTATAATGGATTTTAGATGTCGTTCTCACAAAATGTGGGAAATGTACTAGAGGAATAGGACATTTCCAGTGGAAAACACTGACAAGTTATTCTGAGTAAAAAGGTGTTCTGTAATTGGAGTTGTACTTTATTTTATTTTACGTAAATTAATTTTATTCTTTGAATGTAGTGACATTATGCACTCTTATGTGTTTTTGTTAATAAAATTGTAACCATTGTAGTGTTTTAACTTTTGATTTGAAATGGTTTTTAAAGTACAATGAATGAAAATTGAAAAATAATTTGTGATGAAAAATTTGATATTTTTGAATCACAAGAAATTAAAATAGTACATAATACTGTACCTTTAAGTATTAATATTGTCTAGTTACTGCTGAGGAAATCGTAAATAAAATAACATGTTTTTGTATAGTTAAGTATTTTGTATTCAGTTTCAATAAATACTTGTAAGGTAACATCAACAATGCTATCATAAGTGCTGTTTGGCATTATACTTGGAGAGTTAAGAGCACTAATACTGTATGGTGTGTTTCAGTTTTCTGAGCAGCAGTGGATATGGTAGACATTGACCTGAATTCAGTACCGAGTATCAATTTAAAGGTAGGTCAATTTGGTATTAAAAATATGAGGTTTTGTTTTACACAGTAGTATTATTTTTTTCTTAGTCTATCTACACCAGAGGCATTTTTTACTTTGAGTAGTAATTAAAGTAATTAGTACTAATTACTTTGAGTATTAACTGAGGGAGCAAAATAATTGCAAGGAAAAAAGCTCTTTCCATCAGGTACATATACTTCGATCCATGCAGGTCTACTAAATTAGATCAAGTCAGCAGACAGGAAGCAGAACACCACCCCCTCTGCGCAGTTTGTATCACACTTCTTGCTCTGTAAACAATAAAATTATTTGGGTAAAAGAGAGTGAAACTTGGTCGAATGAAAGCCAAGCTTCCGTGAGAGCTATCCAATTCAATTCTCTTTATTCAAATATTGTACAAGTACAATGAATGGTGTCAAGATATTCTAAAGTAAAGCTACAATACTGGTTCTAAAGTCCATGGACATTTTGATACTAGGTGAAGTTTGTCAGTATGCACCTGTATTTGAAGCCTACCCACATTCCTCAATAGATCTAAGCCTATGGTTTTTGTGAGGCGAAACCCATAACTGAAACATTTAAAGACCGAATCTCAGGTTTGTTTTTTTTCATCAAAATGACACTCAAATACTGAGAATAGATACAAATGTGTTGCTGCTAGTCCTGGTGTAACGGCGTGGTTTGGAAATTCTAAATTGATTGAGCCTGCGCTAAGTGAAATACGACCGACCCATCTTTCAGGTCGGAAGTGTGTATACTGTTGTTTCGACTTTATTCTAGTCTCTTCAGATGCAGATAGGCACAAAGCCACTGCATGACAACAATAAAAGAGTAATCCAATGAGGAATTACCAATTGGGCACGGAAGTAGATTCTACTGATATCCGTTTTCACAAACACCAATTCGGTGCGCCCTATTTTCAAAATTACGAATGAGACTTTGTATTTTAAATTTTATCCTCATCTTTTAACTAAATTTGATTATGACGTACTAGAGCAGTAGTGTTACGGTCGCGGTTGTTTTGCGACCTACCTACAAACAGCGAAGTTTCAATCGCTGTGAGGGCGGAGAGTGAAAAGGCATAATAACATAAAACCTTTAACCCATCTTGTTCATGTGTGCCCCAAATGTCCAGTGTCCAGTTATAAAACCAACCACTCTTCGGAGTTCTGATCTTGCAAGAGAAAGAGCTTCAACCGTGTTGGAGTACGATGGCCCCACCATGACCTCCTTTGCTTGCCTGTTACCTGTTGTTGTCTCCTAGGTCTTCTGGTGCTTGCCAGCAACCCATGTAGAGGGAACTCTCTTGGCGAGGCTGTAAGCAACCCCGCATGCCGGCTCTGGGCCAATGAGAGGTTCCTTGGTGCCTCTCTTGGCACAGTGGTTTTTCCTCTCATTTCCCAGTACCCCGGTGTGACCTGGCACCCATGACAGGATTACCCTATTGGAACTCGCAGCGTTTTAAGAACCCCGTAACAGTCCCAAACTAGACTAATGGTGAAATTGAAAGACGCAAGTGACCTTAGTACCGCTTGGCTGTCTTGAGTTCAGATAGATCATTTTTTCAATAAGGCCCAAATCTATGTTTACCTGAGCACAGGCAGCTATGGCAGCCACTTCCGCCTGAAAAACCATAGCCAGTTTGCTGAGGTTAAAAGTGAGCTCAGTTTTTGACCTGGCATCATAGACCCCGTAATCAGACCCAAGGATGGTTCATGTACCACGTGATCACGTTCTTCATTGTGGTTGATTCACCCTGTTCCCAATCTTTTCTGTCACCAATGACAACACAATAGGGTTTGTCAAAGTCAGTTTGTCTAGGCATCCTATTCGAACACATTCAGAATGTCTGATTGTAGGATGCTAAGAGATTTCGGTATGTTTACTGGCATAGTAAGCTTGCCAGTATCTATTAATCTGGAGCCTATATGCCGCAAACCTTGCCTCCACCATGATAAAAATGTCCAGGAGAGGCAGACTTAGCAGCACCTCCATTGCAGCGGTTGTGTACTCTTAAATGTGCCAAGGATTTCTAAACAAGCTAACCGCTGCACCTTGGTTAGGTTGTTTACAGCAGTGACTTGTTTGACCTAGGGCCATCTAATAATGGCTCCATATAAAAGCACCTCGTATGAAGCCAGTGTACCAACTGAGGGTTCAGTCCCTACATACATTTAAAGATACGCCTCAAGCTCATCAATGTGGTCCGAGAGCTGTCTATGGCGTGGGTGAGGTGTCTATTTCAGGTAAGCTTGTCATCCAGCCATACATCCAGATACTTAACATCGTTAGACACCTATTGTTATTTTTAAAGGATCCTTCTATGTCCAGGAACACTGTCAAAGCAATCTACTTAATGGAAATCCTGCAGACTAATGTGTGTAAGCAGTCTCACAGGATTTGCCAGCTTGATAGGCATGCTGGTTGGGGTGCATAGGTTCACTACTTGCTACCCCGGCTCTAACATGCCTGTCCAGCAACTTCTCCATGGTCTCTAGGAGAAAAGACAAGAGACTTATTGGGCGATAAGCCTTTGCTGTATCATAGGAGGGTTCTACAGGCTTCGGGATGAAAATCACCCTGGAGACCTTCCATGATAGTGGTATGACACCTGTGGCTAAGCTCGTGCTAAAGAGTCGCAACAGCCAAGGTATCAAAATTTCCTCACCCTTCTGCAGCAAAGCAGGAAAGATATTGTCACAATCAGGGGACTTAAAAGCTTGGAAAGACTTCATTGCCCATTGTATTCTCTGGTATGTAAAGACAGATCTAGCAGCGCCAGTCCTCCTGTTAGGCCTGTGGGATCAAGGTCCCCACACCCCCCATTTCCACAGGGTCGTTCTGGATTGCTGGTATAATCTGGGTAGAGCCAGGAAAGTGAGTATTGAGTAAAACCTCAAGTGTCTCTTCCGGGCTGTCTGTTTTCGAGCTGTTTTCTTTGCAGACTGTCCCAAAAGCGTTAATGGGGTTACGAGCCAAGATTTTGTGGATCTTAGAGCGATCTGGGACATTGTCAATGTCCCTGCAAAAGTTCCTCCACGAGTCCCTCTTGGCTTTGCAGATTGCTCTGTTGTAGTCACTGAGAGCAGTCGAGTACTTATCCTAGTTACCCGCAAGTTTGAAAACATTGTGCAGTCCTCGGAGGGTTTTCTTCAAGACTTTAAGTTCTTGATTCCACTAACAGGTATTCTTGTTGGACTTTATCTTCGCATCTGGACACGCTTTGAAGTGTCTCGATACCTGATTGTATGATGTCATCTATACCATCTACCTTCTCGCTACCCTCCAGATCAGGATGGTTTAACCGAGCTTTCAGCTCTTCCTGGTATATAGCCCAGTCAGTTCTCATAGGATTTTTAAAAGCACCTTAATGGGAGCCGTTCTAATCGAAAAGGAGATGTAGTTGTGATCCAACATGGACGGGTCATCCAGCACGGTCCAACTGTCTACTTTGCAAGCTGCATGGTTATGTCAAAGACCTCTGTTCGCAAATCTAGCCCCCTCCTCTGTTGGAAAGTTGACTTGTGGCCCCGATTCATTATCACTAATTAGCTTCAGCTACACTGTATAATCTAACATTGATATTAGTGCTCCTCCATGCAGTGTGATGGGCGTTGGCATCCAACCCTGCTACCAAGTGTCATTGGTGCATCACTCCGTGGTCTACAATCCTCCTCAACATAGGTGAAAGAGGGAGCTCCTCGGAGTTGTAGGGCAAGTGTACTGATGCCAACAAGATTCTGACATCCCTGTTACTTGTTGGCAGGTATACCTCAGTTAAAGCCATGTCCCTGGAACAAAGCCCAGTCAGATTTAGAAATTTGATACTCCTTCTGATGAAGATACAAGCCCTAGGGTTATTGCAGCTAACATCATACACCAACTTACTTTAGCAGTGCCGAGCCCCATCACTCTCCCTCCATTGATCCATGGCTCCTGAATCATGGCCATTTTTACGTCGTCGGAGAGGATCTTCTGGCAGAAGGTGGCTGTGGCCGCTCTGGAGTGATGGAGGTTAATCTGTAGCACTGCCATTACTTCTGTGGGGGCTTGAGTCTCCTATCAGGCTTGAATGTTATCTTCTCCAACCCCAGGAAGGGCCGGATCGAGAGGGCATTCAGTCTCCAAAGGTAGTCATCATCAACCATGATCACTAGGAACAGGCCATTTGGGTTTTGAGTGCTCCCAACAACCACCCAGTGATCAGTGTTCAGCTGATTTTGCTTCTTAGGCCCGAAAGGACCTCAGCTTTAGTCACAGCACAAGTTGTTATTGGAACAAACGTAGTCAGCTTCACCATCTTAACCAGGTTCTTGGCCAAGCCAATCTTCAGTTGTACACCCTCGAAAGGGCTTATATCTGAGACCTGGAATCCTAGCTATTCCTATTCCTTTATCTTAGCATTGGCGCAATCACTACAACCGCTCCAGCCTCAACATGGCAATTTGTTACGTTAACGTTTGCTCCCTTAAGAGCACGTAACGCCAGCTGTCTTAACAGAAGCCGCCTGCTCCTCCGTCAGAAGCTGTTTGGGGTGCTCTTGCCTGACAACTGCCAGCTTCTCCACCAACAACTTTGCAGCAAAGGTCTCTGTGTCGCCTTGCCGCTTACCCCTCTTATTCTTGCCTCCAAGTTCTGGGACTTTGGGAGGCGATAAAGGACGAAGCCTGCTGGCTGGTTTTGGGGGTTGCTACCCACGAGGAGGCTAACCTGTCATCTTAGCCCCCACAGGTGCCAGATGTACTTGACGGCTTTTTCCTCGCACCGTGCTTTCCCTCCCAAGCACGTCGTACCTCCGCATTCGAAAGGATTGTCTTGCCTCTGGAAAGAGCCTCCTCCTTCTGAAGTCTTCGAAGTTGGCCTCGGGGATCCTCTTCTTCGACCGACTGCCTGTATCCATCCTCTAGAGATTTCCCTGAGAACTCTCGTCCTTAGGCCGAAGCAATGCTTCCTCCTCTCCTGCAGGCAGAGCCGGCGCCAGAGAGAACAAGCTGAGGTTGTCCATGAGCAGGCTTTCAGGAGCTACCCTACCTGTCAACAAATCAGTTTTATCAGTGTCAACTTCCATACAAGTGTCGCTTAACACCTTAGTCTAGGGCCCGCAGTGCCTCTTGTGCAGAGGCTCCTGACAGGAAATCACTCGGGACTCCAACCTAGATCTGCTGGGATTAGCGAAAACAGGGGCCACGGCAAGTACGATGCAGCCCTTGGCTACACAGGTCAACAACATACTATGTTGTCAGCCTTCCCAGACGGTCTTGAGTATACAGGTGTATCCCTGAGAGGGAAGAGGTGTCTCAGTATCCAGCTGCCCGAAAAACCCCCTCGCCCTCTTAATCCCCCGAACTTGGCCTTGGGAGGTTAGAGGATCAACCCAAGTTGCAATTAATTGGATGTTATAAGTACCACAAACAAGAATTACCTGACTGCCCTAAATCTTTCCTTCACACTTAGCATAGGGCTTGGATATAGATTCCACGGCTTACCTAACTAATTAATCATATAAAATCAACAAAAATAAACATTTGTCAGAAATTCAATAATTCAAATAAAGATTAGAGCTAAATATTAACAGTCAACTACCTAAAGTACAAAGGAAAGAAACAGATATTTTGCCATATGCCAGGGCAAGATAAGACTATCGCTTCTTAGACTTCCTAAGTATTGAGACAGAGATGTGACCTCGAGCAATCAACCTAAGGGAGACATGAAAATCGTTCTATTTATTTGAAGATTATGGCATATCCGCCTGTGCATCAAAACAACAATAATGCCATTGCCAATCTGAACCACGAGGAAATTGAGCGAGTCTTACTCTGGATTAAACCTAACTTAAATAGATTGACAGTCTTAATGAAATAAACTAAAGTTAGAGGGAAGAGAAGTAAGATATGTAAGATGAAAATTTTTTTTTAATTCAACGGCCAGACAGCCAATTTACAAAACAATATAAACATATTATTTGTAAATATGTATAAACTAGTTCACGTTAGGGCTACTATTTTAATAAATTAAATGATAAACATAATAAAGTACCCTTTTATTCATTTTTTATAAAAATATATTACCGGTTTCGGCTCTTAGGCCATCTTCAGATAGTAAATAATATAACCTAAAATAAATTAACAAATTATAAAAATAAAAATAAAACAGATGAAAATAACATAACATATGATTAATTTAGTGTGTGGGTAAGTTGAATTTTACTTTTTGATTCTTATGTTTTTTAACTTCTCTTATTTTTTCGTATATAGGATTGTTCATGTTAATTTGTGTATTTAATATGTTCTTTAATTCATTATAATTGTTTATGTATATGTGTAAATTTTCTTTTGTATTCATTTTTTATCCTTTCTTCTCGTATTCTAAAACTGTAACATTTTCATTTATATTTTGATAACTGTGATTTGATTGGAGAATATGTTCTGCAAAGTTAGATTTATTTGATGTTGAATTGTTGTTTCTTATGGCTTGTATGTGTTCTTTGTAACGTAAATTAAATGTTCTTCCAGTTTGTCCTATGTAAAAAGAATTGCATTCTGAGCATTTTATTTTATATATTCCAGATTTGTCATATTTGTTATTTTTATTTTCTTTGTTGGATAATTTGTTAATTAAAGTAAAAGTATTGTTCTTTGTTTTGTAACTGAGTGTATAATTACTGTGTTGAAATGTCTTTCTAATAGCTTTATTCATTTTTGTATTGTAAGGAACACTGATAAATTTTTTCTTTTCTTTTTCTTCCATTTTCTTATTCTTGTTTCTTTTTATTCTTTTTATTAATTTGTCAACAATTGTCGGATTGTAACCATTTTTCGAAGCTAAGTATTTTATTGTTCTTTTTTCTTCTTCATAATCATATTTTTGCATTGGGACGTTTAAAGATTTAAATTTAAACATTTAACTATCTGAAGATGGCCTAAGAGCCGAAACCAGTAATATATTTTTATAAAAAATGAATAAAAGGGTACTTTATTATGTTTATCATTTAATTTATTAAAATAGTAGCCCTAACGTGAACTAGTTTATACATTTACAATGGCTAATTACCCAGAAATTGTTCACAAATACAAATACAACAACCTAAAAGAGATGATCATTAAAGAAGATATTAAGTTTAACAAGAGATGCCTAAGTGAAAATATTACTCCTAACTATGTCCAACTATATACAAAAGTAAAATCTAGAGCTGCACTTATTACATTGGAGACTGCCAAGAAAATATGGATCAAAGAAGAAATTAATACTTTATATATGAAACTACACAAATTGAACAAAGAAAAAGAAGAATTATATCAAAATCTTAAATCACAATACCACCACGAATCTATCGAAGAGATAAACCATTACATAAAAAACTGGATCCAACCAATCATTAAAAAGAAAAGGGAAGTTCACATATCAAAACTAAATTCATTAAAACAAACAATTATAACATCTACCCAAGAGAACAATTAGTTCACAATGTAAGTTCAAATTTTATCCTAAATTTCATAATTTGACTACCATACCTTTTAATGAAGAGGAAAATAATACTTTAAATAAATCAATAAAATACAACATAAATCTTGACCACAAAGTACATGAAATCGAAGATGATTTAATCAATATGGACGTATCCATAATGACAACTGATACAAAAGAACGAGAACATTTCAGACATGCTTTCATACATGAACTAAATAAAATTAATATAAACACAAATAATAATATAAAAACACATACAGCAAACAAAGAAATGACAATTATACATTCCATCTCAACAAAATTAAAAGAGAATAATGCTATACTAACCAAAGCTGATAAAGGAAATACAGCAGTTGTTATGTACAAAGATGAATATGACAATAAAATAAAAGATTTTATTCAAAATAACAAATTAACACTTTTAAAAAAGGATCCTACTAACCATTACTCAAAAACAACTAACAAAATCATTTCTAAATGTAATACAATTCCAAAACCTATACAATATCAATTAAAAATGACCAACCCCAAAGCTCCTACCCTAAGAGCTCAACCTAAAACACATAAAACAAATATACCAATCAGACCAATAGTCAACTTTCAAAATGCACCATCATATAAATTATGCAAATATTTAAATAAAAAGATTCAAGAAAACATCATTTGGGACTACAATTACAGCATAAAGAACACTACTGAACTGATACACAATATAAAAGATATTCAAATTCCAAACCAATGTCAATTTATATCATTTGATACACAAGATATGTACACAAACATTCCTACTAAAGAAACATTAAACATTTTGAGAAATGATCTCACACTAACCAACAGACTCAACACTAATGAAATTAATGATATCATCAAATCAACTGAAATTTGTATTAAACAAAATTACTTCAAATATAATGACAATTTCTACAAACAAGATAATGGACTACCAATGGGACTACCACTCCTTTATCAGGAATAATAGCAAACATCTTTTTACACAATCTGGAACAAAACAAAATTTTGAATGAATCAAATCCTCACAAACAAAAAATAATCTATTGGTTTCTTTATGTTGATGATGTAATATGTCTTTTCCAAGGAAACGAAAAAGAAAGTGACGAATTACTAGAATACTTAAATTCATTAAATGACAAAATAAAATTTACAAAAGAAAATGAAACAAAAGAAATAAACTATTTAGATCTAACAATCACAAATATTGGAAATAAACACTCTTTCAAAATTTTTAGAAAATCAACCCAAAGTGACCTACTAATTCCATATAATTCTAACCACCCATGGAAGTACAAATTATCTAGTTTTAGATCAATGATAAACAGAATGTTAAACGTCCCAATGCAAAAATATGATTATGAAGAAGAAAAAAGAACAATAAAATACTTAGCTTCAAAAAAATGGTTACAATCCGACAATTGTTGACAAATTAATAAAAAAAATAAAAAGAAACAAGAATAAGAAAATGGAAGAAAAAGAAAAGAAAAAATTTATCAGTGTTCCTTACAATACAAAAATGAATAAAGCTATTAGAAAGACATTTCAACACAGTAATTATACACTCAGTTACAAAACAAAGAACAATACTTTTACTTTAATTAACAAATTATCCAACAAAGAAAATAAAAATAACAAATATGACAAATCTGGAATATATAAAATAAAATGCTCAGAATGCAATTCTTTTTACATAGGACAAACTAGAAGAACATTTAATTTACGTTACAAAGAACACATACAAGCCATAAGAAACAACAATTCAACATCAAATAAATCTAACTTTGCAGAACATATTCTCCAATCAAATCACAGTTATCAAAATATAAATGAAAATGTTACAGTTTTAGAATACGAGAAGAAAGGATAAAAAATGAATACAAAAGAAAATTTACACATATACATAAACAATTATAATGAATTAAAGAACATATTAAATACACAAATTAACATGAACAATCCTATATACGAAAAAATAAGAGAAGTTAAAAAACATAAGAATCAAAAAGTAAAATTCAACTTACCCACACACTAAATTAATCATATGTTATGTTATTTTCATCTGTTTTATTTTTATTTTTATAATTTGTTAATTTATTTTAGGTTATATTATTTACTATCTGAAGATGGCCTAAGAGCCGAAACCGGTAATATATTTTTATAAAAAAAGAATAAAAGGGTACTTTATTATGTTTATCATTTAATTTATTTGTAAATATCCTGATTTCTTTTTTTAATTAACCCTCCAGGTGCTGGGTTGAACTTTCTGAAGTGCTAGGCGTTTTTCATCATGTTTGCAGCTGTATATAAAATATTTTTTTAAATACTGTAAACCTAATGAAAGTGGTACATATTACATATCATTATTTTCAGAAAGAACCATAGAATAAGAAAATATACTTATATAGGTCTTACCTTTTCATGGTAAACTATTGCTGGATGTTATTCTTTACAAAGAAGAAAATTATTTTTCAATTTTTTCACTTTGTGGTCATATATCAGTTCACCAAAGACATAAAATTGAAAATCCAAGATATACAAATTGTAGAAAATTTAATAATGAACACAAAAATATATACATCTTATAGGTTATCTTCTTGGACACATTCAGTTAGAGTATAAAATATAAAATAGTCCCACGTAAAAAATCACTAAAACATGACAAGTTACAAACTCCATTGTAACATGTAGTGTTTTTTCACTTTTACAACTCAAAATGTTTTCAGTTCACAAAATATAACAATGAAAATCAATAAAAAACTAAAATAATTAATTAAAAATATATCTTATTTACAAAAATTTACATTCTGGAGCAATGACAAGTTGATTTACTCAGAGTCAATTACTGATTGTTCATTCAGTTCGTCTAACACATTTCTTATTGCACTAGACCTACTCAATTCACTCATTTTTATGATAAAATACAATAAAACACAAAATAAAACAATAATAATAGACTACAATAACAAACTTACAATGTAAACAAACACCGAGCGGCAATACACTGAACAACTAATCGGTGACTCAGTGTGTGTTGAAAACAAAACATACGCTTCTAAACAACTGTTGTATAGAGGCAGTCTTGAAGCAAAGACGTATTCCATAGAGTATAAAATGTTCCGCGTTTCTTCTACTTTAATACTATATAACAAACTTTGTAATATTCAGTCGTTTAAAGCCGCTAGTGCGTTTTAAATAGATCGCGTACCTAACATCGCGCTACGCGATGTCAGCACTACAGCGGCGACCGCTGACATCGCGCTACGCGATGTCAGCACCTGGAGGGTTAAAGGTTTTCCACTCACCTCTATATTCCTACAATACTACTGGCCAATAACATCGATCAGTTGAACTCTTGTGTTCAAAACAGCAAGACAAAACATACAAACTCGAAAAATGGGTTTAACTAGCTGAGTTCAGTCACTCAGTCAAAAATTATATTGACTACCACTGACACTTACCAAACCATTCATACATGCATTGTCCCACTATCCTTACAGACAGAAGCTATCAGTTTACAATAGTTTTATCCACAGATTAATTTTCCTCCCTCTCAACCAGGACAGTTATGAACAGTAACTAAAAACAATAAAATATGATGCATGTTTTTAAAGTAAATACCGTTTTGGAACTCCACCATTGTAAAGTTGCGGTTGGCATTCGGTGCATGCACATTGTGTACTACTATCTGTTGGCAAGCACAGCCGCCATTACGAATCCATTCGACTGTATTTAGCGTTGTTTATGAGTTTTTAAAAAGCCTTCTTCGATTGAAATTGCTGCCTACTCTAAAGTATGAACTGTGATAATTTTTCTTGACGCTAAAGCCATGAAAGCAGCTGACATTCATCATAAGACCCGGGAAGTTTATGGAGAAAACAGAATGAATGATGAGATGGTAAGGTAATGGGTGAGAGCTTCTAAAGATGGCCATACCAGTATGTGTTATGAGAATAGAAGTGGACAATCTTCACTCATTACTGAAGCCTTGGTGCAAAATGCTAATGAAATATTCAGAGAGAACAGACGCTTTATAATGGAATCGTGAAGTGTATATTTATCATTGGCTAACTAAGACCTTTAAAATGATATGTTACAAGACTAAAAGTGCTATTTTAATATGTTTAGTTACCCTCTACCTCCCTTTCCTCTGAGGGTCAACAATTTAAAAACTATCATTTCGTATCTAGTAAGATTGCCACAAATAGATTTCACATATCTAAAATAACAAAAAAAGTTTAGGAGGTGCATAATTGTTATTTGGAACTCAAAGCAATAGTAATAAAAAAAGATTGATTGTGAAGGATGTGCTTGTTTTTTATTCTGCTTATAGTTTGTTGAAACGCAGTGTCAGTTCTATACTCTCAGTTCGCTACTCTGATTTCCTTGGTCATATCCAGTTTTTAGTGATATTTACTCTTCATGGCAGCTAGAGCAGAAAACCCACTTTCATAAGAATAAGTGGTGGTGAATGTAGTGGGTATTTTCAATGCCTTTTCACTCAAAATTGGGTGTTTCTTTTGTCCAATCCAGAAGGGCGTGAGAGAAGATTCTTTAAACTTTATTTCAAACCTAGTGTCACCTTGGAACTCAACGAGATTTTTTTTTCCATCATGCCAAGGTAGCACTCATCGACTGAGGATTTGAATGGGTTTTGAATCCATGCCAAACGATCCAAGTTCTCATCAAAATATTTTTCAAAACGAGATAATCATTAGTGTATAATTATCAATATTATCCCTTTGTATCTAGTAAAAATGTTGTACCACAAAAGATTTCACATATAAAATAAATGGTACCAGGTAACTGGCACAAACTTTCTTCCTTTCTTTGTTATGTCAGATTGTTTAAAAAATGTACAAAGCTTGTTAAAGAAATAATAATTGAGTTTTAATGTATCCATTTTTAATTTTTATTTTAAATAAGATACCTATGATACATGTTTACCTACAATACTGAACTGATATCTCCACAAATAATCTCCACAGTTCTTTCAATAATCAATCACACACTAATTTTTACATTTATTTTATAATGAACAATTAATTTTATTTATTTATAAAAATGGAACCGTTTTTCAATCACCCAACCACCACTAAAAATCTCACCATTAAACTATATAATCCTAGTATATAATACATGAAGCCGTTTTTTTGTCAACACAACTCCTTCCTTATTTCTCGACCAAATTAAACGGTTAAGGAGTCGAAAAATTTGCCTCTGTTCGTAGTTGTGCAATAAGATCTTAATTTTTCAATATTTTTACCCTGAAGGGCATGTGAAGCCCTCAAAATATGTTTATTGGCCATAAGAATAACATGGAGAGAGATTTAAATGAATCGCAAAGTAACAGCTGTTCAAATTTAAATAATTATTTCCAAAAGGTTTTAACAACTGTAGAGATGTAAACAATGGTATTTTTAGTATTCAGGAGGTTAGATCTTTTATTATGTTAAACCAGTAAAGGTTGTAAGCATGGTTTTATTCACATTCGATTGTGGGTGTTTAAATGGTAATCTAATGCAGTTATTTTATCTATTTAATTAATATTCAGCAATTAAACAAAAACATAAGAAATGAACAAGTTTCAAAAAGCTGAGTAATATCATTGATTCTTTATACTAATAAATAGGTTGCATTACAAGTAATGTGAGGTCCGAATAATACACTCATTATTTATTCGATTTCAAAATGCTACATAACAGGCAATCACCCAATTACAATGCACCATTAATTTAAGAACATGCAATACAAAAGACATGCAGCAGAATGACATGTAGTTCAATGTCCTCCATGCCATTGGAGGACTCAAAATGCAGCCACCTCCTCGTGGTGAGTTCTGGGTTGTTTAAATATTATCAAATAATATCCTTGATTACACCTACAATAGATATTCCTTTTAATAGGAATATTTGTGCCAGTAATTATGTTAGTTATTGAGGTCTGCAACTACAGCTGGTTTAAACTGCATTACATTTACATGGAACTACACCAGCGCTGAACTAATGGCTCTTTGCTGCTTGTAAGTTCTTTAATTTTAAAATATGGCCAAAAATTTAATATGATCTCAGGGTCGTTTTATGGGGTCGTGGTGGAGAACAGTAAGTAAATTTCTTAAGTAAAATAAAAAGACAATCTTTACATTATTTTTAGTCAATGTTATTCTTGGAGAAAAATATAAAAATTTAAAGTATTGGTTTTTTGATTGGCAGATAAATATTTGTTAAGAAAGAATTATAATTTGGTCAAATGATAAATTTGTCTACTTTTATAAATTCATCTAAAATAAACACTTAGCTTTATATTGGAGTTTTATGATGCTGGCTGAATTTTCTAAGATGGCCGCATCTTCTCGTTCTGATGATGTCACCGTCAGTCCACACTCATCACGCATCAACCGTATCTTGAAGTAATTAGTATAAAATTTTCACAGTTATTTATTTAATAAAACTTACCGGGGCCAATCAACAATGTTCACATGGATCACCCATCTTAACGAGCGGTGGAGTGGAAACCAGCAAGGGTTGACCTGAGGTCTCTAGTTGATCGGGGATGTCCGCAGAGAGTGGTCCGGACTCCTTGGTGGTGTGTGTTCCACTGGGGGGTGATGCCACTGCACTCAGATGGGCTGGCTCACAAAAATGGCGCATATGTCATCAGCGCATGTGCAGTAATTGTGTATTTTTGGTTTAAGGGAATTCTAACAGAATATTTAAGGAATTCTAAGCAATATTAAGAGAATTTTAAACTATGTTAAGAGAATTTTAAGCAATATTCAGCAATACCAAGGGAATTCCATATATTTTTCCTTAAGCATTATTTTCATGTCTCAACAGGTCCGTGAGTATTGACAACCGGCCTCATTCCCATGGTCGACATTGCAGCTGCGTATTATTGCTACCAACATTTTACTCATTTGCCTTTCCGTTTTTTATTCATTCAATCATTTTTTTCAATGTTTATTTAATGTCGGTAATTGAGTTTTGATTGTTAATCGATTTTTATTCTGAATTAATGTACATATATTGATATTAATTATTTATCTCGACGATAACAACTCGAGTGAAGGTTTTTAACCCACCCGCCCACCCATACACGTACGGTAGTACTAACCCACTCGCCCACCCATACATATACGATGGTACTAACCCACCAGCCCACCCAAACACGTACGGTGGTACTAACCCACCCGCCCACTCATACACGTACGGTGGTACTAACCCACCCGCCCATCTATACACGTACTGTGGTACTACCCACCCGCCCATCTATACACGTACTGTGGTAGTGACCCTCCCGCCCATCCCTACACGTACAGTGGTAGTGACCCACCCGCCCACCCCTACACGTACAGTGGTAGTGACCCACCCACCCACCCCTACACGTACAGTGGTATTACCCACCCACCTGCCCCTATACGTACAGTGGTATTGACCCACCCCTATACGTACAGAGGTATTGACCCACCCGCCCACCACTACACGTATAGTGGTACTGACCCACCCGCCCGCCCATACACGTACAGTGGTATTGACCAACAAATATTATTTAAAAAATTGTTTAAAATGGACATAAACTGATTTTTTACCGATTTTAATGGAGCTTGCGCGATTGGAAGATATTGTTTATGTGCGTAATTCTTGTATTATTGTCATTCAACAGTAACAGGTGCGGGTAATTGTCAATATAGGAACCAAAAAAAGATTTAAAAAAAATTAAATTTAAATCAAGAAAAAACAAACATTTAGTAATATTTTTCAATTTTCAAGTACGTTGCACAGTCGGAAGAATAAGTCCGATTAGAATATTTTTCTTTAGTTTTTCTTCTATTTACCAATCGCAACTATTCCGCAATATAACAACATTAAATTGTCTATTTGACTTTTTTTGCACCACCCTAATCTTTACTGGAAATTTAATCAAAATCACTAGAATAAAAATTGAAAAAATTGCATATTTTAATGTTTTTGTCCCTTAAAGAAAAATTGTATTAGTCAAAAAATATTAAAGTTAGGGAAATGCAGTTTTTGCTAAAATTTTAAAATTGTAATTCACATATTTCTGAAAATTTAATCAAAATTGTAAACCCGTTTGGACAAAATTACATTTTTGTATGTTTTTTGCCCATAAAAAACTAAAATTTCAATTAAGTGAAAAATGGTCTGGTGATATTGGCTAAATACATCTACATACCAAATTTCATAAAAATCTATCTATCCGTTCGGTCTCCAGTGAAGTGCACAGACATACATACCGACAGACACAAAATTTGTTTTCCAGAAATCCACGTTTTTGGGTTCAGGGAGCCCTAAAATGGATTTTTAGACCAACTTGTAAAGAATGTTTGTTGGAGGATAGCAATACATTCTCTATACTATCGCATATGGGAGAAAGTAAAATTACAAAAAATTTAAGGGGGGTGGAACTTACTTTTCAATCACCCTGTATAGTATGCTTACATATAAGGGTGATTATGCAAGGGGCTAGAAGTAAATAATTTGAAAACCACTACATTAAGCAATCATTTTTAAATCTTGAAAGTTTTATTTGTTTTTATATAAATTGTATGTATTGTTCTAAGCAATAGTAAATAAACGCAGACACATGTTTTGAAGTATTGAAGCAATTTCAATTTAAAATCCATTAGATAATATATAGTATTTATGTACTTTTTTTAAATACCTAATATTTAAAATCAATCATTCTTTCAGGTATAATTTTACAACTTAAGAAAATGATTAGAAGAAGTCCTACACGTATTGAACTCAAGTTGGATGATCTGGTTGAGTTTGATCATATTCGTCAAGAGTATGAGGCATCAAAGCAACAGAAATTAGCAGAGCAAAAAGGCTGGCTTCCTCCCTCCACTGTCAGTAAAACTAAACAAGAAGTACAACAGATGATTCATGACAGAATCGGTTTTAATCCTCAACCACGTCCCACTTCATAAATAATGTTAGAATCACAGTACAAGTAAATTTTATTGAGTAATAAAATTTTAAAAACTGATTTGTGTCTTTTTTTCAGGCTATCCTTGGTGTCCACTTTATTTTAATAACATGGTATGTACATATTTAATTTTTGTTCAAACAAAACATAGTTAACAATATTTTGTCTTTATTGTACTTATAATAATTTTTAATTTAACAATATTTAAGACATTTTTACATTTGTAATTTAAATAGGCCAATTTTATTAGAATAGGAAATTAACGATAAGAATAGCATAGCTTGAAAGCCCTGTAAAAATGGTTTAAAGGTCACACCAGGTAAGTCTATTATCTAAATATAAACCTAGCAGTTTTACATATTTCAACTCAATACTATTTTTGAGTTTTGAAAGAACATAATAATTTCAGTTTTAGTGTCATTTATACTTAAATTATTGTGAAGAAACCATAATTTAGAATTTTTTAATGATGAAGTCATTTGTTTATTTAATGTTGATGTATCTTTTTTGATTCTATTAAATTTAGTATTATCAGCTTAAAGAAATGAGGTAAAGGATGGATTTATATTACAATGCAGATCATTTATACATACGAGGCCCCAATATTGAACCCTGAGGAACACCAGCTATAACTTTCCCTAATATAGACTTCTGATTGTCGACAATTTTGGGTTAGGTTAAAGGGCACTAGGCCAGGAATTAATATATTAGAGAGATAGGATATCATTAAACTTACCTTAAAAGACAAGCTCACTAACATCAGAGTAGTAGTCACAAACACAAAATAGACATAATCTCACAAATTTTTAACACCACAGGCATTTTCTTCAGGTGAGTAGAGGGAGGGAGAGGGAGGGAGAGAGAGGGAGGGAGAGAGAGGGAGGGAGAGAGAGGGAGGGAGAGAGGGAGGGAGAGAGAGGGAGAGAGGGAGGGAGAGAGAGAGAGAGAGAGAGAGAGAGAGAGAGAGAGAGAGAGAGAGAGAGAGAGAGAGAGAGAGAGAGAGAGAGAGAGAGAGAGAGAGAGAGAGAGAGAGAGAGAGAGAGAGAGAGAGAGAGAGAGAGAGAGAGAGAGAGAGAGAGAGAGAGAGAGAGAGAGAGAGAGAGAGAGAGAGAGAGAGAGAGAGAGAGAGAGAGAGAGAGAGAGAGAGAGAGAGAAAGTTATTATGAAAATCTTAAACAAATACAATTTCTATATTATACCATGTAAATTAATCAAATAAACTTGTTATAATTTTTATATACACTTTTTTTTACTAATTTAACTAATTTCTATTTTATACACGAATTGAAGGCTGTTTAGTATTTATTCAATAACATATCTTTTACTTTACTAATAAAAGTCTTATGTGCTTGTACATGTCTTAAGTCATCATGAAGGGAATTTAACAATCGGATAGATTTTACATGGAAGGAGTTACTGTATATTGTTGTTTTAAAAATAGGAAACTGTAGTGTTTTATTTCTAAAACGGGTAGTTCTTAAGTGAACATTAGGCCTATACATTGTTTTATATTTTTCATATAAATAGTCTGGTTTCTTGTTATTCAAAATATTATGCGTTAATGACATTACACCACAATCTATCCTATCTCTAATTTTTAAACACCTTAATTGTTTATAAAAAGGAGTTACATGATCATAAATTTTCAAGTTAAAAATATAACGAATACACGCATTTGGGGCTTTTTGTAACTTATTACACAATGTATCATTCAAATCACAAAAAACAACATTAGCATAATCGAAATATGGAAATATCAGGGTATAAACTAACAACTTCTTAACATCTAATGTAGGCTTAAAACATAGCCTTCTCAATTGGTACAGACATTGATACACTTTTCTACAAATATGATTTACTTGCTCTGACCAGGATAAAGTATTAGTCATTCTAAGACCCAAATTAACAATGCTAACTTCATATTTTAACACTTGACCATCAATTGACACTGGTAATATATCATCAAAATTAATACTATTCATCAAACGAGAATGTGCAACTAACATAGGTTTACACTTTGCTACATTAAGCGTTAGACCATGATCATGACACCAACTGAAGATACTTGCCAAATCTGCATTGAGTTGTTGAATAGCTATGTTAATATCTTCTAAATTACAGTGAGTATACATTTGCATGTCATCTGCATATAACATATCTTTGCAAAACATTATGGAGTCACTAATTCTATTAATAAAAATAGTAAACAACATTGCTGACAAAGTAGATCCCTGCGGAACACCAACACTATTCAGTTCCCAATCAGAAACATTACCTTTAAATGTTCTAACTCTTTGATACCTACAACATAAATATGATTTAAACCAACTAACAGCTTTATCATAAAAGTTATAAGACTCCAAGATTGCCAACAATAAACCATGATGAACAGTATCAAAAGCTCTTGTAAAGTCTAATAACATTAAAATAGTCACTTTCCTCTTATCCATCGCTTCCCTTATGTCATCTGTTACCTTCACAAGTGCTGTCTGAGTACTATACATTTTTCTATATCTTGATTGGTTTCTATACATAATATTATTAACATTTAGAAAACTAGTAACTTGTGAAAATACAATTTTATCTAATACCTTACCAAGAACACACAGTATATTTATAGGTCTATAATGTTTACACTCAGTAGGATTATTATTTTTAGGCAATGGCATTATCAACGATTTCTTCCATTGTGATGGATACACAGAATTCATCAATGAAAAATTAAAAATATGCACCAACACATCTTTAATTTCCTCAAATATCAGCTTAATAAATTTTAACTGCTGTATTCCATCATTACCAACAGAATTTGACGACATATTACAAATTATCTTACGAACAATAATATCATTTACAATTACAAACTTAAACTTATCATGATAACAATTCTGGCGCATATTCTTATAATCATCTATTAAGTTATTATTTATTTGAGTTTCTACTCCACAGAAAAAACCATTAAGATTATTTAAACTTATATCAGGATCAGAAAGCTTTTTTTGTTCCTTTCCAGTTCCATGACTTTTTAATGTACTCCACAATTATTTACCAGACTTATTACTATTTAAAAAGTTATGAAAATGTTGATTTCTTGCATCTCTTATTATGCGCTTCACTCTATTCCTAAGAATGTTATATTCCTCCCATACAGTGCGGTCTTTTATCTTAACATACCTTTTATATAACACATCTCTTTGTTTCATTATATCTCTTATTTCATCATTTATCCAAGGACATGGAGTTCTTTTATTGGAAATACACTTTAATGGAACATATTTATTAAATAACAAAGATAAATATTTTTCAAGAATTTCTACCTTATCATCTATTATCTCACTATCATAAACATTTTGCCATTGTAAAGTTGTACATTCCTGTTTAAGTTTATTTTTGTCAATGTTTTTAAAATCTCTAATATTAATTTTATCCTTATTACTATACAATCTTGTCTTTAAATTTAACTCAACAAATATTAAATCATGATAGGAAATTCCTGACACTGCTTCCTGACCAAACCTAACTACTCTTTGAAAATCATTTACCATAATCAAGTCCAACCATGAATCAGAGTCAGGGAGGTGATAAGTTGGATTCAATGGCAGAATATTTAGATTTAAACATGATACTAAATCTAAGAGTTGACTTTTATCCGGAAAAATTCTATCAGTGCTTAAGTTAGTATTTAAATCTCCAATTAAAACAAAATTATCATAAACTGGAAGCAAATTTCCTATTATTTCAAAACACTCCTCGATAAATCCTATTTTTGGGGGTCTATACATAGCACATAACAAAAGTCTCCATTTAAATGTCAACTCAATAATCATATACTCAGGCTTTCTACAGTATTTAGGCTCTGACAATGCAACAATATTAAATTTAATGTAATTTCTAATGTAGACAGCTAGACCCCCTCCTTCCTTATTTTCCCGATCGTGCCTAATCATATTATATCCCTTCAATATATAAGGCGTGGAGGGTAATATTGGTTTTAAAAATGTCTCAGATAAAACAATTACATCAAATACACTATTATCAAATTGATTAAAAAAATTCTCCCAATGTACTTGTAAATTCTCAACATTTACATGTGCTATTTTTAAATGATCGTTAACCATAAGTTTATATTAAATTTACAGTAAACAAAAGCATTACTAGACTGATTAATAAAATTAAAACTCATATATCCCATTATCAGAAATGAATTTAAGAATAAGAACATCAAACAAATATTCATTCTTATTTCAAAGAAACACACTGCTACCGCAATTGTTATAAAACACCTGACTTTTATGTAGCACAAAAAACTAATAATTAGGAAAAACTATTATTGTATTATTGAGAGCTAATGCTTTGTCTTTGCTTACTTCATATATAGACGGTAGAAAGTAGACGGTCTTTGGCTAGTAGTGGGAGGGCTCATGAGGATTGGCTGGAGATAATTTTGGAATCCTGAGGGCTCCTTATTAGGCCCTTTTCTGTGTACTTAAATAACTTACCTTAGTTATTGATTCTAATATAATGTAGTTTGTAATGCGTATGACACTTCTGCCATTTTTTTCAATCTTGATATAAATGCACTTGATGTTAGAATGAATGAGTTTACATCAATTTAAACAAGTGGTTTCAGTTGAATTGTCTACATTTAAATGAAGATAAGAAAAAAATCATGCTACTCTCTGTAATCTACTGGCTGCAAACACAGATAGACCTTTTTTCGGTCCAAAAATACTTAACAAGGGTTTATGATCTGTACATAAAATAAATTTACGGCCAAACAAGTATTGGTTACATTTTTTAACATCATATACATTTTTAATAGCCAATGCCTCTTTGTGAATTTGTGAATATTGACATTCTGCTGGTGATAATGCAGAGTGCGAGAATGATAGGCTACTGGTTTCTCTATATCATCTTTAGTAATGATACTTAATACACACCCTAGTCCAGTTGAAGTAGCGTAGGTACAGTCGAATAATTAGTAAATTGAGAGTTTTGCTTACTGTTTTCTGGAACTCTGCATACCTTGGCATTGCAATTCTTCTTACCAATTGTGACACACTACACCAAACAATTTATACTGCTTTTTAACATGACCATGTCGGCCACAATACAAACACTGCACTGGTATTTCACTACTTTTGTGTTGACTACTGCTCTTCACTGTGTGTTGTTTGACTGCCATCCTCTAGACTCTGTCACCTTCGCCGCTGACTGAATACAGCCTTCTTCTCTGCTGCTTTTGTTGCACAGATGATCTTCACTGCTTGGTTGTAGGTCAAACTTGCCTTGGAGAGTAGTTTCTGTTTGGTTGACTCGCTCCTGATGCCACTCACTAGACGATCTCTGAGGTACTCGCTCAACGATGCTCCATACTTGCAGTAGGACGATAGCTTCTTCAAACTTTCTATTTAGTCTGCTGCTAACTCTCCATCTCCCTGGTTGCGCTGGCTGAATTTATAACGTTCAGCTATAAACGATGGTTTTGGGTACAGATGTACCTGGATTAGCTTCACTAGGTCATTATATGCTTTTGTTGAAGGCTTGTTGGTATTACACAAATCTTTAAGTAGGTTGTAAGTTTTG